>ML110104.1:0-30828 GCA_003697995.1 Taxidea taxus jeffersonii | reverse complement strand
TTTAGCATTCTGACCTTGTGTTCTTAGGTGATGTTGGGTCGCATCTCCCAATCAGTTCCCTAGGTGGGAAGCTTTATGGTTTGAGTGGGGTCAAATCTTACACAGGGAGTAGGTTCTAAGCTCATCAGCTGAGCCAAAAAATACAGGCACACCACCACTCTGGAAAATTCTTTAGAGAAGTGTACTTTCAAGACTGACATATTGTTTCTGAATAAATCTAACAAAGTTTTTCTTCCATGTATATCACAGACTGCTAAGTCTTCCTTTGAGCATCAGCTGAAGTCATAACCTAATACTCTAGCCACTTGATTAAAAGGAAAACACACACTTAAAATCAGAATCCCTTCTTTTCAACAAAATACTTACATATTGAGAGACACTTAATACCCAAGAGGAGCAGACAAAACATCCCATACTGAAACCAATGCCATGTGCATTTGATATATATTTAATAAGTATTTGTGGAGTGAACCATTGTAATCAAGCCATCATACTGTTATTTTATTGCATTCAAGCTCTGATCTGGGTGCTAGGATACAAAGGTATACAATCCATACTTTCTCCCCAGTCACTCACAGTCTCATGAGTGAGCCAGGAATTTAGACAAATAGGCTAACATATTACAAGTACAGCTTACATGTCAGCACATGGATTTGAACTGCACAGGTCCAATTATGCACAGATTATTTTCAAAAAATACAGTTCAGTACTGTAAATGTGTTTTCTCTTTTGATTTTCTTAACATTTTTTTTCCTGTAGCTTACTTTATTGTGAGGATATAGTATATAATACATATAACAAACAAGATATGTGTAATTAACTGCTTATATTATTGGTAAGGCTTCTGGTCCACATTAGGCTATTATTAATAAAGTTACAAGTAGTTAAGTCAAAAGTTATTTGTGAATTTCTGAGGTACCTGGGTGGCTCAACCGGTTAAGCTTCTAACTTTTGATTTCAGCTCAGGCCATGATCTCAGGGTCGTGAGATTAAGCCCCACATCAGTCTCTGTGCCCAGCATGGAGCCCACTTGAGATTCTCTCTCTCCCTCTCCCTCTGTCCACCCCCCCCCCCCATGTGGATTTTTGACTGTGTGCAGTGTCAGCTCCTCAAGGGTCAACTGTACAATGATAAAAGTTTGTCCTGGGTACCTCTGGGTAGGGTGATCGGGAAAGACTTACAAAAAGGTTATTTTTGAGCTGAGTCTTTAAGGAGGAGTTCAGGAGGAAGGTGAGACTGCCTATGAGAAGGGAATCCCTACCATGCACAGGGAAGGATGTGAGGAGGGAAAGATAGATATTCAGTAATATAGTAGCTTTGATGTGGTTGGAGTATAGGGAATGGGGAGGTCTGGCAAGAGATGATTGCCATACAAGAATTGGAACCTTATTATGTAGGCAGTGGGTTGTCTTGTGAAACTTGAGAGAAGAAGCATGATGTGAGCAAATTTGCACATTCAAAAATATGTTGGCTCTTAGAGGGGAGACACATGGGAGTAGAGGATAGGAATAACTGGGAAGCTAGAGCCATAAACTAGACTGTACTGCCCAATGTGGTGGCCTCTAGCCATATATAGCTATGGTTGTCTAAACCTAAATTTATTGGAAATTCAGTTCTACATTCCAGGCTCAATAGCTACATGTATTAAACACGGTAGACATGGATCATGCTGCCCATCACAGA
The DNA here is from genome assembly GCA_003697995.1 of Taxidea taxus jeffersonii. Classification (NCBI taxonomy): domain Eukaryota; kingdom Metazoa; phylum Chordata; class Mammalia; order Carnivora; family Mustelidae; genus Taxidea; species Taxidea taxus. The sequence continues at coordinate 29,145 of ML110104.1, read as the reverse complement.
AAGTTCTCTTGGACAGCACTGATCTAGACACCCACATGTCACCAGAATAACAGTGGCATGTCATCTTAAAGGACTTAAAGGTGATGTAATTTGGGTGTATATATCAAGCAACTGGGAATTTCTGGTCAGAAGGTATTTGAGGGTTTGTTACCTTTTGGTGGACAGTTATGTCACCACAGGTAGAATGGATTTGTGTCCTCAAAAGGGGAAGCTGCGGGGCGCCTGGGTGGCTCAGTGGGTTATTGCCGCTGCCTTCAGCTTGGGTCATGATCCCAGGGTCGTGGGATTGAGCCCCGCATTGGGCTCTCTGCTCTGCAGACAGCCTGTTTCCTCCTCTCTCTCTCTGCCTCTGCTTACTTGTGATCTCTGTCTATCAAATAAATAAATAAAATCTTTTTTTTTTTTTTAAAAAAAGGGGAAGCTGCACAGATTCACTGCATTTTACCTCATGAATATGAAAGGACTGGCACTAGAAAATATAGAAATCATATTAGTTCAAAACATAAACTCTACCCTCCATCTCTAGCCTGATCTATATTTGACACCTTCCAAAGTGCAATGCTTTCAGGAAGATGTGACATGTAAACATGCAAGTTGCTAGATGTACTGACAACACCCACATGCATGGGGCCCCACACTGTGAGGGCAGTCCATGCTAGCGCTCCTGAGAGAGGGCTTCTCCCTGCGGTGAGTCCAGCAGCTTCCACTCTTCCAATAAATCATGTAAAATAGCTGTGGGCCATTGGGATGGCTTTGTCATGGCCATCTGAAAACACTCTGTTTCCAAGAAATGCTTAGCTGGGCTTTACTGAGTTCAGTGAAGTGTGAGTGAAGAGGGCAATTAGGTCTTCTGTAAAAATAAAAACTTCAAACCAGGTGATATGGAACGAGTTAGGTTGATACCGCCTCATTGACAAGACACGATGGGTCCTCATGAAAATTCCTCAGGTGAGGTTCAGTAAGCTACAACTGAGTCGGAACATTCTCCCCTGACTCTCTTGCCTCTGTGAAGACAGCCCGACTATCTCTCGACAAACAGGTCTCACCCAGCTCCACAGAAAGGCATGTTGTAACTTCCCTCAGTGTTGACTTAGACTCCGCCTAAGGAAATTTTCCTGACCTCTAACAGAAATTTCCCAATGACAGTGGAAGCTTATTTGCTTGAACTTTTCTTGGGTGGGGGAAGGAGCTGACTGAATCAAATTTTTCACTTCTAGTATCCATCCAGTTCTTATCAATTGGAAAAAAGAGCTTAAAGATGGGCCATGTATCATAAGTATGCTAATCTAAAGCCGTCACTCCAGGAGACCCAGGGTTCCTCGACCTCAGCCTGCTGACATTTAGTCCTGGAAATTCTCTGTTGTGAAAAAGTATTCTCTGCATTGTAAGATGTCTAGCATTGTCTCTGGTCTCTACCCCCCTATAGGCTAGTAGCCCCTCCACCCAACAAATTGTGACAATCACAATGTTACTAGACATTGCTGAGTGTCCCCTGGGGAGCAAAATTGTCACCTGTTAAGAATGACTGATCCAACCTAACATCAGCACTAAATATGAGGAGGCTGCAGGGAATATGTATGATGTGATAACAATACAAAATATGAATGTACATATACGTGTATTTTCATTTTAAGATGCTATATTCATTGTGGTCTTTTTGTATTCTATGATTCTAACTGAAACTACTTTCTCTGTTCTTTTTTTAAAAATGTAAGATGTAGGGGCGCCTGGGTGGCTCAGTGGGTTAAAGCCTCTGCCTTTGGTTCAGGTCATGATCCCAGGTTCTGGGGATCAAGCCCCACATTGGGCTCTCTGCTTGGTGGGGAGCCTGCTTCCCTTCCTCTCCCTCTGCCTGCCTCTCTGCCTACTTGTGATCTCTGCCTGTCAAGTAAATAAATAAAATCTTTAAAAAAAAAAAAAAAAGTAAGATGTAGGTAAGAAATTGAACTCCTCTCACCTTACCGGAAGATCGGTGTGGTGTATGTAAGCCCCGGGGCCAACTAGAAGGTGATCTGCATTTCTCTCCAGTGCTGAGAACAAACAGTTGCTATAGCACATGCCTGATGGGGACCCGGTAGTCAGCATCCTGCCTGTATCTCTCCTGTCCTCTCTAGCGCCCACCATATTCTTATAAATCTAGATACGTTCCACCGTAAGTGGTTTCTCTGGGATACCACATGCTTGATTTCTCATGATTTAAAAGGAAGGGAGTCAGCTTACAGAACATGAAATTCTTATAATACTGGAGACAGAAAATCTGGAATCTGTGTTCTGTTCTACTAAGTAACCGTGTGGCACTGGCCAAGTCATTTTCTCACTTGGCCTTGATGATAAGTCTTAGGCAGGACATATTTAGTTCTAAGTGGCAAAAATCAACTCAAGCTGGCTTAAAGAACAAAACAACATCATCAACAACAAAATGAAGGTAGGATAGAGAACAAATTAGTCCCTATATTGAAAAGCTTACTGGTGGGGCACCTGGGTGGCTCAGTGGGTTAAAACTTCTGCCTTCGGCTCAGGTCATGATCCCAGGGTCCTGGGATCGAGCCCCGCATCGGGCTCTCTGCTCAGCGGGGAGCCTGCTTCCCCCTCTCTCTGCCTGCCTCTCTGCCTACTTGTGATCTCTGTCTGTTAAAATGAATACAATAAAATCTTAAAAAAAAAAAAAAAGCTTACTGGCTTGTGTTTCAGGTCTGGCTGATTCCAGGTACCCTACTGATGCCATGGGGGATGTCTCTCCCTTCCTATCACATCTTCGCTTGCCTCCCTGTTGACTCACTTCTCGGGCAGCCGCTCCCCTTGAGTGGTAGGACAGCTGCGTATTCCCAAACTCAGCATGTCCCAGAGCCTCCCTAACGATGGCCCAGCCAGGCACACACAGCAGGTGCTTGGGAACGAGACAGAAACAATAAGCTGCGAGTCCCACGAGCTCCATCCAGGCCCTTGCACCTACCATGTGGCAAACACAATTCCAAGGGGCCTCACACATATTCTCTCCAGCATTTACAACAACCTGGGAAGTCAGCATTGTTATTAGCAGACTGGCCCAGAGGAGTGAAGAAGCCTTCAGACTCACACAGAAAGCAGCAGAGCTCCGTCAGCCTGGCTTCAGAGTCTGTGTCTCTCTTCCTCACTGGGGCTTTGGAGGTCAGAAACAATTAGGCCAAGAGGTTAGGGATGGGTTGCAGAGAGCAGAGAAATACCACACACATGAGGGCAAAAACAAGCATTCGTAAAAGACAGGTGATTGCCTCCGTTGGAGTGCACGGTTTCAGCTGGGGCAGGGCAAAAAATAAGAATGGGATGAGTTGGTGGGGGGCAACTCCAGGCTTAGGAACAGTCCATTGTAGTATCGGAGTGCCCATCTTGGTTCTGACCCTCGGGTGTGTGATTGACATCCCTGAGTCTCTGGACAGTGTTGCAAGAGTTGTGAAAGAGGCAGAAATAAAATCCCTGAGCCAGATACTTAGCACATAATATAAGCTGAGCAGATGTGCAGTGACTTCATCCATGTCCCTTCAGCTGGAGGCGGGGAATCCAGCTAAATTTTCAGGGTACCTTGTTCCTTTTGTGGCAGTAACCTTGGCTGCCATGCCCCAGTGCTCCACTGAAGCCCATCATCCCTTGAAGAATGTTCTGCCACACAGCCCTCCACAAACCCATGTACAAAACACTTCAAAAGTCTGATGCATTTCCTGAAGAAGGTTCTCATTGAACTCAAAAGCAAGTTGGCCCATATTTCTAAAAAAATTCATTGATTACAAACAAAAGGAGGGTAATATCTCAGATATTGACATGATTTCTATTTACACAGATAGGTACCTAGGTTTTTTTTATTAACATATAATGTATTCTTTGTTTCAGGAGTGCAGGTCTGTGATTCATCAGGCTTACACAATTCACAGTGCTCACCATAGCATATACCCTCCCCAATGTCCATCACCCAGCTACCTCATCCCTCCCCCACCACCATTCCAGGGCACCTTGTTTTTTTAACCCCATCAAAAATAGGGGCTTCACAAACCCCAAGCATCTGGGGAGGAAAATGTTTAGTCAAGTATCTGAATAAAGTATTGGGGAATATCATTAGGACAATTGTTTGAATTCGCTAACCAGTGATTTTGCCTACGTTAATACTGTTATTTTGCAATACTCAACTTTAACACAAAAGCTTTTTTTTTTTTTAATTTTTTTATTTTTGAGAGAGAGAGAAGGAGAGTGTAAGGTGGGGAGGGGCAGAAGAAGAGAGAGAATCTTAAGCAAGTTCTACACCCAGCGTGAAACCTGACATGGGGCTCGAACTCACAGCCCCAAGATCACTCCCTGAGCTGAAATCAAGAGTTGGCCATTTCACCAATAGAACTACCCAGGCATCTCCACAAAAGCTGTTTTTATGAAATTCTTGAACTTACAAAGCCACAGAGGAATTCCAGTTTCTGGTTTGAGAATTGCTTTCTGTCCTCGCAAAGCACTTGTTTGAGAGCAGTTTTCACTATGTCCATTTCTAGGAGGAGCCTTGATTCTTCCCCTGGTTAATTCCCTCCCCTAAGATGACCTCAGTGGTACATTCCAGAAGGAGACCCATGGGATTGGGCTTTACATCTCAATCATTTTTTAGCAATCATTCTTGTCTGATGTGAAAATCATAGAATGAACCATTCAAGGCTTAGTTTTGGAGTCAGAGTTCCTGAATTCAAATCCAGCCAGGTCTGCTGCTTGCTACTGGTGAAATGATAGGAAAGTTAGCCCAACCAGCCCTCAGTTTCTTCATCTGTAAATGGGGATGGTAATAATACTTTGTTCAGAAAAAAAACTTGTGGGTGCTCAAAGAGCAAAGTATACATAAAAATTTTGTTCGGTTTTGAGCACAAAGCAAGATCTCATTTATAAGCAATAATATGGTCATCAAAATTATTATTTTGGATTTGATAATTCCTGGTACTGGGTTGTGGGTGGGAAGGTTTGCTTTGTTTTGGTGGGTTTGGGGTTTTTTGTTTGTTTGCTTTTGGTTGTGGGTTTGCCTTTTACCATCTCCTGAACATATCTCTCTCCTCCACCAAAAATCCTGACACCCTGTCACTACCTAGATCAATTATGCATTGCCTACACAGAACATTTTAATATCTGCTTGCCATTAATCTTTTGAATGAAATAGGAAATGGTTGTTTTAAGTTAAGTTTGGGCATTGATCTGCAAGCCTGCTCCCTATCATAAATTAGTGAATGGATTACCAAGATTTGGGCAGAGCAGCAATTTCATAGCTAACATTAATGCTTCAGGGATGGGAAGGAGATTATGGCCCATTCTTAGAGAACTAGAGATGGATCCAGAATCAGATTAAGGAGAAAAATGGGGCTGTAATTGAGACAATGGGAATTAGAACAATGTGACTTCAACCCACGGATGGTATAGAATGAAGTTTTTTGGTATGGCTGAAATTGTTGATGAATGAAGGCCGGGAGCAGGGCTGGCAAATAAGATCTTGGCTTCCGCTGCCTTGCCCCAATTCCTGATCTGTGATTTTTCTAACTGATCACAGCATTTTCCACTGAACCCAGAGCACCCCAGAATCCTTCTCTATACAGTTTTCGAAACAGCGACTATCCATCTATCAGAGTTAGCTAGGGAACTGCTTTGTCTAGCCGTAAGTCTTTTAATCAGAAATATTTCATGAGCTGAAATATCCCCAAACCTTACTCATTTGGAAAAAGATAAATTAGTAAAATCTAAATTAGTCTCCATTTTCAAGGTTGTGGGGGAACCCAGTCACACAGATAATTAGTTAGACTTTGATTTACATGGGGATCTTGGAAAAGACCCACACATACACACCCACACATACACAAGACCATATGAGTTTAATGAATGACATATTGCTGCCTTTGCATGTTTCCTCTTGCTTTTTTAACAGATTAATTAAAACTGGTTTTCCCTTTATTTGCTGGGGACTCTAAACACACTCAAAGTGGAACTTCAAAAATAGTTTGGAGGTCAGGGAGCCTCTGTAGTGCATAAAGTAGGAAGCAGGTAAGTGCAGAACCCCTGGTTACATGCCCATCCCACACCAGGTGTTTTAGTAAGAAATCATGGTCTATAAAGTGAGCCTGTGTAAGTTCCAACTTTTTCCCCTGTACTTTGGAACCTGTTTGTGTCTGTACAGATGGTCTCTGTCAGTTGGAATAGTCGGGGGAAAAATGCAGCATAAGTGAACCAAATTAGCAAATGACATAGAAAACAGAGAGCAGCATACAATTTGATTGGGGGCAGATCTAGGGACTGAGAAAATTCCCAAGTAACGGTAGGGACCCTCAGGGAGCTGAAGGAGCTCCCAAAGCTTGGCTATCGAGAGACCAGGGGAATAACAGGAATCAGACAATCCTGCGATGTGTGTTTCAGTACACTGAAGTAACCCCAGCGCTTTCCTTGTGGTACGCCTGCTCTTCCATTGTCTGTATTTGTATGAATTAAAAGGCAGTTCTGCCTGTACTATATGAAATGAACTTGTGCTGAACAAAATTTCAAAAAGTTCATGTAAAGAGTGATTTCATAGCAACTATCATATCGGGCTCCTGGAAAATTGCACTTGAACTTCAGTTCCACCTCAGTCACTCAAAGGAATTTAAAAACGGGCTCCCAGCCATTCTTGTTCTTCAACACGCATTTCCAGATATGCCTCAATAATACAAACATGAAAGCCTATTGATTGTGAGTTAAAATCTGTTCCTACCAGAGCCTTGCTGTTAAGTGGACGTCAACTACAGACTTCCCAGGCCCCTGGTCAGGACACCTCTACATTCAGGGGGCCTTGAAGAAGGCACAGGGGACCGCTGCTGTGAAGGAGCCACTTTGAACTTCATAACAATATTACAAGAAAAGCTTTGAACTCTGCCGGATGATAGCTGCTATAAATAACCATTTATTCAAAGAAATGTTTCTTACTTGAAATCTTGAGAGTGCCTTGGGACCGGGAGATGAGAAACTGGAAACATGATTTGTAAATCAGCCCGCCCCTCTCCCCCCACCCCTATCATGCTGTTAGGGCAAACACCACGCAGAGTGGTGAGAGGGTGGATTGTGGAACACACAAACCTGAGCGTGACTCCTGGCCCCTGTCACTTGCTAACTAGGCAATTTTATTGCTCTGTGCCTCAGTGTCCTCATTTACAAAATGGCGATTATAATAATTCGAACCTCGTAGAGATATTATACATAAAGTGACAGTCACTGCCCAAATTCAAGAGCAGTTAAAATAGTAATTCTGGGTGTGCCTGGGTGGCTCAGTGGGTTAAAGCCTCTGCCTTCGGCTCAGGTCATGATCTCAGGGTCCTGGGATCGAGCCCCGCATCGGGCTCTCTGCGTGGCGGGGAATCTGCTTCCCCTACCCCTGCCTACTTGTGATCTCTGTCTGTCTAATAAATAAATAAAATCTTTTAAAAAATGGTAATTGTAACGACAGTTTGTAGAGGGAGAGTTATGGGAGAAATATGGATTAAGCGTGAGCCCCAATTCTGATGAAGCTCTGACACGTTCCGGCTACTTTTGCTGGAGCGTTTGGCAAAAACATCGTGCCTTACATGGCTCCCAAACTGTTAGATAAAAGTTGAATGTTTCAAGCCAAATTCCATTTATCCATTGGTCTATTTCAGGGATGATGCTTCAGTTGTGTTACTGAACAGGAGACCCGAACACTTGAGCTGTAGGAGTCTCTAATTCCCTGTCTCTTTCCAAAACTCCCACTCTCCAAAAAGTAACAGCCTAGTGCTTGGTGGCTCTGTCCTATTGTCTGGCAAGTTTCCTCTTACCAGAAGTGCATCTCTTTTTCTCTCAAAAACTGCTCAGGCGTCAACTTCCCCAAGCATCTTTGTTGCATTGTCCACCCTTACCTCTGCCTGGCCAGGCTGGACCATGTGTCCCTCTTCCTGCCTCCACAGCACCGTGTGTCCACATGCCACTGTCCTCTTTATTACCTGCTACTGAAATGATGTGCTTACCTGTCTGCCTCCCCCACTTGACTGTGAGCTCTCTGAGGGCATTGTCTTGCTCATTTTTGTCTTCTCAAGGCCCAGCAGAGGATACATAAGAGGCACTCCCATTTTATTGAAGTAAATTGATCTATCTGTAACATTTAATGCACTGAGGAATAGATCAGGAAAGACAGGTATAAAAGTGGCAACAAGAAATAACATCCATCTGAGTGCCTGAAAACATATTTGCATATATAGGACATTGAAAAGCAGGAAAACACATTTCTTCTGACTCTAACACATCCCGCTTGAGTTGAAACTCTAACCGGATTCTTGAGTTTGCTTTCTCAACACCTTACCCTTCTTTCCACACCTCCAGCTTTTTGGGCATATCCCGTGGGCTGCTACTCTTGGCTCATTTTTCTGAGCTTCCCAAATGAACACGCCAGCAGGCAAGCAATCGCAAGGACCCCAACACATAAAGATGAATCAGGTGAAAGTACACATAGCAATTATCTTCACTCAGCAGCATGGCTGCCAGGAGCTCCCTGCCATGTGAAAGAGAGGTTGCAGCAGCCTTCTGGGTAGAAGGAGAACTTTTTGAATCAAGGGCAGCTCCAAGTTACTGCCCACCACCTGCCAGGCTGGCTGCTTCTCCTCATGGCACAGAGCAGTTGTGTTTGTAGGAATTCCCCCATGATCCGCAAAACAGGACAAAAATGAAAACAAAATGGTGGTCAGGAGAATGGGGGAATTGGCCAATTCTTTAGGATGCACGTATGTGGCCCTTTCTACTTCTACCCTAAATGAATTAATGTGGTTAGAGTCTGTCTTGTTCATTTGCTCATTCATTCAACAGGTGCTATTCCTCAGGAAAATTGGGGGTACAGGGGGATTAATGTAGACAGATGTCCGCCTTCAGATCATAGTAAGGACTGTAAACAGGCTAAAATGGTGGAACGCTGGGGGAGAAACTTGGAGGAAGGCAAATAGGAAAAGTTTCAAGAGAAGGGACAGGCTTGTGAATATCAGCAAGGCAGTGGGTGCGGAGAATATTCCACAGAGAGGAAACGGGAAGCAGAAAGACTCAGAAGTCAGAAGGGTGTTTCACGCTGAAGCAACAAAAGGGAAAGACAGCCATGTTGGCTGGGGAACATGGGGCTGAGTGGAGTGTAGTAAGGCCACTGTTGGGGAAGAGAGGAGAGGCAGTTGGTGTCAGAGGACGCAGAACATGGTCATAAGGAGTCATCATAAGACATTTCAGTTTCTTGGGGCGCCTGGGTGGCTCAGTGGGTTAAAGCCTCTGCCTTCTGCTCAGGTCATGGTCTCAGGGTCCTGGGATCAAGCCACACATCGGGCTCTCTGCTCAGCGGGGAGCCTGCTTCCTCCACCTCTCTCTGCCTGCCTCTCTGCCTACTTGTGATCTCTCTGTCAAATAAAAAAAAAAAAGACATTTCAGTTTCTTTCCACATGTAGCGGGAAACTGTTGGAGGGTGCCAAGCAGGAGAGCGATGAGACCTGATTTCTGTCTTGAAAATATTATTCTGGCTGCTGTGGAGAAGGGATGGGGACGGTGGGGAGTAGGTGGGTGTCTGGCAAGAGGGGAAGCAGGGAGACCGGCAAGAAGTTAGTCCAGTGAGAGATGATACGGAATTATAGTAGGACTGTGGCAGGGAAGATAGAAAGAAATGGATGTTTTCCTGACTGGTTGCATTTCAGCCGTCTAGATGGATATTTCCACTCATGCCCATTTTGTGAGACACACAGCTACCTGCAGTATGAATTTGGACATTTGGAGAAACATCAAACCACTTGGAAAAAATTCATCTGGAGCATTTCTTTCTTTCTTTTTTTATTTTTTGGATATTTATATTGTGAGGTGGTTTCAATGTAACTTTCTCTGGATGCTCTCATGACACTCATTGCTGACCTTTGACCCCTCTGTCCTCTTTCCCAGGTCGTCCCATTCCACCTACATCCTCGTCTAGCCTCCTCCCATCTGCTCAGCTGCCTAGCTCCCATAATCCTCCACCAGTTAGCTGCCAGATGCCATTGCTAGACAGCAACACTTCCCATCAAATCATGGACACCAACCCTGATGAGGAGTTCTCCCCCAATTCATACCTGCTCAGAGCATGCTCAGGGCCCCAGCAAGCCTCCAGCAGTGGTAAGGAAACCGTGGTGTCTGAATGCGCGCTGTTGTCTGTGTGACATTCTCGAGTCTCTGGCGAAATGACAGCCCTGAATGGAGGGGCTGGGGAGAAGGTGGTGTGGGGAGCATCAGGTGAAACGCGCTTGTCGCTTTGTGGCGTTTCAGCCCCAGGATACATTTATTGAAGGTCACAGTTACTGGCGAGGTTTTGCTTATCGTACCAGGGCTTGGGCCTCCTTCCGTGGGAGGAATTTGCCCACTGCTGCACACGAGAGCTTGCAGGTCTCAAAGGTGAAGTGCAGAGAGACAGTGGAATATTGAATTTTGTATTACTACAATTCTGGTCATAGCCGAGTGACCCTGGACACCCTCACGTGCCCAATTTGTGTGCATTTCAGATCTCTTGGTTTTTGATGGTTGGCTTCTGACTTTTTTTTCCTTGCTTGTTTAGATGATTTTGTGATTAAAATGCGTTCCCTTGACATGAATACCGAATGCCTTGCCAAGTCTGAAGTGTTCGGGGGGGTGACCTCTCCTCTAACCCTCTGCATGTGCCACTTCACTTGAATTTAACAACCTGATCGCATGGCACCACAATAAATCCTGCCTCTGAAGCTCGAGTTCTCGTCGTGGTTTTCCCTCGCCCCGAGCAAAGGGACTGGTCACAAGGTTCTGTCCACCTTTGAGGATTTTGCGGCTCCTGCCTCAGCTCCAGTTTCTAGATCTTAGGTAGAATTGCCCCAAGCTCAGCAATAATCATGCCTTATTTTGATTTGCCTTGTTGGTGAAAGGCTCACAATATAAATGAATACAGGAGCGGGCCACACCAAGGGTTAATTACCTGTGTCCCAAGGATAGACAATTGCCAAAATTAATTACTCCTACCCAATGGCTTTGGAGTTATCTTCTGAACTGGCCAGTCGTGGTGATCATTAATATATCCCATCAAAGGCAGAATAGAGCTTCCCATGCCAAGAGTGTGCCTTGATGAGATTGGGTTTTGGCTTCACCCATTAGAATATGCCACCACTGGCCTCAACCCCTACAATTAGAGAGGACCTCCCAAACACACTGAAGATGATTCATTATGAAGATGGAATGACGGACTGCTGCTTATCATGGCCCATGCCCTTCTTCAAAGCCAGGCCTGATATATTTAGTAAACTCGTATTCTTTTTCAAAAAAATTACCTAATCAAATCTCTCATCAAATGAGCAATCCATTGTTGATATTATGAAGGCCTTTAATCTACCATAAATCTTTATTAGAACTCATCAGAGCTTCTAGTTTGAGAGAAATGTGATTATGGCACTCTTAAAATGACATTACATCATTGGGGTGATTGGTTTATCATTTGGAGAAGAGACATCAATCATAACTAGCATAACCACACAGTAAATGAATTCAACCTTTCTACTGCGGAACAATGACACTGTAATTGCTCAAAATCAGGCTTAAAATGAAATCGGAAAATGCTCTTTCTTCAAATGTGATGTTAACTTAATGGAATATATTATGAAAAATCATGTTTGAGGAAATTCTATATAATTAAAAATATGTGGAAATACATCCCTTTTTTTCTTTCATTGGAACCTGATTTTAGCTACAGAGCCATTTTTTTTCTTTCTTTCTTTCTTTTTTTTTTTTTTTTTTTTGCTGCAGAGATTATGTTGCATTTAATTGAACTATCCTCGCTTATGTTTTGCTGCTTTTTATTTCATACTATGTAATCGTGATGAATATTGTATTATGAAGGACAAGAGGCTTTTGAAATGAGGTGCACCTGCTGATAGCTTTTTAAGAACAGACAATTATTAGGGAGAAAATGAGCTTTTAAAAACTATATCCTTTTATGCATATATGGATAGCCAGGCAAAGATGATTTCCAGAAGAGAGGTCAGTTTGTAACTGAGGGCCACCCGGAATGTTTTTTCAGTGATAACACAGAGAGATTTCTTTTCTTTTTGATATCATATCAGGTTATAAGTTATTGATAGGGTGTTTTTGTTGGCTTTCTGCCTAATCAAGACCTCATTTTGGTGGACACAACAGATCTGTGCGTTCGGAGTCAAACTTAGCCATTTTTTATCACTCACATCAATTTGCTCAGCTCACTTAAGATTGATAGCAATTTAAGCTTCAGTAACAGGGGGAAATACTGCAGAACATTTGAGGGTCCATTTTCATCCCAAACAAGAGCTGTGTGGGTATGATTTCTTTACCGGAGGGGTGAAGACCCAATTGCGCAATACCCTCATTTTCAGCAGGTACTTATCTGAAAACTTGTTAAAACTCTGGCCACCAGGCAGTCATTCAAAACTCTTGACTGTTAGCTAAATAAGTGCAAATCAAGTGCAAATATGTGTAGCTCTTAGGGGTGTGTGTGTGTGTGTGTGTGTCTTTGTCTTGTGGAATGGATTTGGGGTCCAGGGCGAATTGGGGATTCTATCAAGATCAGAATGCAGTTGCCATGAATTTAAATTTGACATAAAGGATTGAAAATAGAGTTTGACACAGAAGATGCAAAGTGCACAGTGGTGCTGGGTGTTCTGAATTGAATCTGATGAAAGGGGCTGGATTTTCCCGTAGGTGTCTTGGCACAAACGAGGTGACCACATGAGTGTTTGTGTTCTGTTTAGCTGGTTGATCGCACAGAATTTTTTTTAAGTTGGTCTCTTGTCCGTGACCTTGTGTTCTGAAGACCTGGTAGCAGTTTGACCTTTGTCTCTTTCCTAGGTGAAATAAAATCTCTTCCAGCATGTCCAGCTCATACATGACAGTAAAAAATTTATTTGCAGCTGTCCTCTTGTTGTTGCTATTAATACTTGACATCAGTGAGGCCATTCACTAAGGAGAGCCACTGCGCACATTTCCTGCCCAAAGAGCCTCTATTCTAAAGAGACAAACCCGACATAAACTACATGAATAAATTGTTTCTGACAACATGAAAACATCCTCAAAGCAGCAACAAAACTTCACCTTTATGACTTGACTGTTATTATTTTCCTTGACTGTAGCACATTCTTTAGTGGACGATACAAAAACCTGGGTGCCTCTGGAGCCAAATTGCTCTAATGTCCGATCTATGCCAATCGAGCAGGTATCCAACAAGAGCCAGCTAGCTGCTTTGAAGAGTGGCACTTTCCTTTGCCTTCAAGCATTTTCTTCCAGATAGCTGAGCTGTCTGTGTTCTGACCTTCTGCCAGGGAGGGTGAGCTCCAAAGAAGTTGCTTGAATAGGGAAGCATAATTTCAAATCCTATGAAATAATTCATCTGGAAAAAAAAAATCTGGATTTCGATCCCAGCAGCGGCATAATGGAGGCTCCCACAGATGGAGGAGTGACACCCTTCCAAATCAGGATAGGGTTTGCAGTTTGCTCTCAGCCTATGAAGCAGAAACTACACGTGCAGCCACATTATAATCTAAAAACACTGGCTCACCTCCCCTCTCGTAAATGGTTGAGTTTTTGTTTTTGAAGTCTAAGGGAAGGGTTTGGAACTCTTCATTAGTAACATCACACTACAGAGAAGAGATGTAACCGGAGTGCCTCTGCCAGGACCCTTTCAGTGGGTCCTATGTGCCAAGGGAGTTGTCCCAGTTGGAAAGTCTCTGTTTGTCACTGAGTGCATTAAAGGTGCCTGAGACCCCTGCCTTTTTTAGGCAATGTTTTAATTATTAACGAAAATATTACATCAAAATAAGCAAGCTTCAGGTTCCCTTGAGTGGTCCAAGAATTCAGTTGCTTACCTAACTTAATGATTGTCTTATTTATTTAGCATCATAAAGCAAAGGCTTCCTTTATTCATTCATTTATTCAACCAGCCATCCGTTCATTGTTCATTCCTTTATTTACATCTCCCCCCTAATGTGTGACAGCTTAGAATAAATCTCTCTAAATGGAAAACTATAATTGGATATCATAGTAAGGGTGAAGGAAAAAAGCATAGCAGGGTGGGAAACAGACATGTAGTCTCATACGTAAAATCCTGTTCCATTATTTAAGATAGACAGAAAACTTGATCTGAGCTTCCTAGGAACCAAAGTGAAAAGGGAAACATAGATAAGATAAGATGTATAACATCCATGAGAAAAAAACATATCAACTGCTCTTAGGAAAATTCTATGAATCCTCATAAGGAGGCCAGAAAGAAATTTGTCTTAAAGGAGATAATGTGTCATCCCCAATGCCTAAATTCTCAGTAACCTGCCATTATACACACACTAAAGAATTTCCTGTCAAAATTTCTTGTAAACACCCTCCACATAAGCCATAGAAAACACTTTGAGTTAAAAGGCAATTCTAGGGGCACCTGGATAGCTCAGTGGGTTAAGCCTCTGCCTTCGGCTCGGGTCATGATCTCAGGGTCCTGGGATCGAGCCTCACATCGGGCTCTCTGCTCAGCATTGAGCCTGCTTCCTCCTCTCTGCCTGCCTCTCTACCTACTTGTGATCTCTGTCTATCAAGTAAATTAAAAAAATATATAAAAATTTTAAATAAAAGGCAATTCTACAAATACCCAAACATTACCCAGCTGGGGGATAAAACTTGACTTGATCCATGGATCAACCTTAGTTTTACTAAAGGGCCACATACACCGCATTCCCATTGGCAATGGGCCTTAAATATCATTGCTCAGAACTGAATTTTTATGGGAGTTAACTGACTTTGAGGTTGTAGTCAGAACTCTAAAAACATATGTTTGAGGTTGCAAATTTGACTTGATAGCTATAGAAATGGAAAAACTTTGATCCTCTGATGAATACTAAAGCCCACGATTCTAGGACAGCCTTCACACATCTGGGCCCCAACCCACCATCCATGGGGCTGGATTTGGGAAGAGCAAGTAGGGGGTCCCCAGAATTTTTTTAAGTTAATGAAACTTCTCCTTATATATTTTGGGTTTGGGAAAGTTTTTTCCTCTAACACATTATAAATTCTCTTTCCTTCTTAAGCAGCTAGGCTCACTGTAATTTAATTTAGTTTTGGGTTTTCTGAAGAGCACACAGCAGTTACTATGCACACTGATGATCGTACTGTGCTGATAATACAGACTCGTTTTTTAAAAGTCTGTACTTGGTGAGGTGATTGTGCCACCTCGCCTGATGTATCTGCATTTAAACCTTGTCCTCTGTTCTCAATAGGCTTTGCTCTCTCTTCTTGGCTTCATTCCATCTCGTGGAGACCTTCACTGCAGGGTTTCTGATCTCACGTTCATAGTAGATGCTCAATATTCATTAAATAAATTAGTTAGCTGATATCTTTAGTGACTCCTTCATTTTATCAATTTACTGCTTTTCATCGTGTATGATGGGGAAAAATGGATAATTTAAGGAGGCACAGCAGATCGGAATGCCCCAGCATGGGGAAATATGCTTATTTTACAAAATATATTCCATATAGCTATTTTGTGTCATGTTATATCTGTTTTGGGGTACTTTAGAACTTCATAGTTCCTCTGTACATGAGAAGTTTTCGAAAAACCCTGCTTCAGTATATCACTAGAAGTAGTGGCAAGGCCAGCATGAAGAACCTGGAGGGAGCCCTGGGTGGGACTCCTGACTAGAGAGGCCACCCTGTCTGGGAGAGACTTCCTTCTTCACTCATGATTTTGGGGTTAGGAAATCAAGTCCCAACATCTTTTCCTTTATCACACTGAGTTTGTTTTGTACATGAGCCACTTGGTCAAAAAATCTTCCCTGGGTCAACCTGGATATCTGAACCAGATGTTCAGGGCTCCCTATAAACCCTTCCTGGTGCCCAGGCAAGGGTTGGCCCTGGCTGCTTCTCCTCCAGAGTTCCCAGCCCCCTGGGCAGTGCGGACAAGTCCAGGATGCCATCTTAAGGCTGTGGAGGTCACAGAGAGCCCCTGCCCCTGCCCCAAATGTGCAGCCACACAGGGTTTGGCTCTCTGCCTGAGACCCTTTTCTTCCTTTCATGTTAGCTGGTATGCTAAGCACTTTATACCTTCCTTCATTTGCTTTTATTTGTTCCCCACCACATCCCAATATGCAGTGAGGTCTTCCTATTGTACCCATTTTATTGATGAAACAACTGTAGCAGAGAGAAATTAAGTAACTTGCCCAAATCACAAAGCTGGGAAATGAAGGGCCTGTGTTTCAAATCCAAACTTCCTAATTTCAGAGACTTTTCCCCTCATGCCTCTCTTAAATGTTACCCTCTAAAATTTTTGTGTAGCTTACCGAGATACACAGAATGCACTGAAAACATTATCTTAAGGGGCATGGGTTATAGTTTTTAAAAAGTTGAAAAAACGTACAGCCTCACAAAATACTCTTCTCTGCTTGAAAAGCACCCATATCCCCACACCATTCTCCTAGACTTTGGCTTATCAAATTCTGGAGGGTTCAGGAACTATGATTTTATGGCTCCCTTCAAGAGATTCCTCTGGTCTCATAAGTTCAGGGAGCATGAACGTGACAGTGAAGCTCCAAAGTGGATGTTGGGGAGCTTGGGTCTTCTCTGCTCTGTCCCTGACTCACAGCTTGATCTTTGGCAAGTCATTCGATTGTCCTGTGCTTCTGCTTCTCTTCCTTTCAAGGTTGGCCTTTGGTCCCAAAGGTCCATTCTTGCTTGTACATCCCTTGTGTCCTGCTTGTCCAGGCTGTCCCAGCTACAGGCCCCCCAAACCCCTCTTCCCGGATAGTGCGGATTTCACTCCACCCTCTAGACCAGTGACAAAACAGACCTACAGGGTCATGCAGAGAAGCTCCTTGCAGTTTTCCTGCAGAAACTGAGAAACATCATCTGGGGTCCTGTATCACTTGGCTAAAAACATTGAAAGCACTTCCAGCAGCAAGTGGAAAAAGCATAGTGCCTCCAGCATGGACCCGGGCTCCTCGAGGCTCACCCTGGCCTGCGAAACTATGTCTCCCTCCCTGAGGATTGGGAATTGATGGTTCTCAGGACTCTCCTGACACTGGTAACTGACCCAGGAGCATAGCACACAGAGATCAGACCTCCCCCCCACCCCCGCCCATGTGTGCCTTTATGCAACACAGACACACTTTTTGATTGAAGATCCAGCAATTTCCAACCACTAGGGCTAGGACTGCTCTTCTGCACCATGGTGCAAATGAGCACACAGGCAAGATGGACAGGTAATTCCTTTGGAGATGCACAGCAGAGAAGTGACATATGGCACAGAACTGCTCCTCTTCAGTAAATAATCTTGCTATTGACAAAATTCCCAAGGTCGATAAGCATTGTGTACATTCTACCTCTCCATCTCTGTCCCTGCTCCTTGGTACATACAAAAAGATGTCCTGGGCAAGCCCAGAGAATAGGAGCAATATGCCACATCTTAACAGTTTCCTGC
This sequence comes from Taxidea taxus jeffersonii, assembly GCA_003697995.1. Taxonomy (NCBI): domain Eukaryota; kingdom Metazoa; phylum Chordata; class Mammalia; order Carnivora; family Mustelidae; genus Taxidea; species Taxidea taxus. The sequence goes on along the minus strand of ML110104.1, from coordinate 11,690 downwards.
CCTAACAATTTTTATCCAGAACTTCAGCTTCTCCTGAATTCCCTTAAAGAGTGCATTTAATCCTAAGCAGCTTCCTTTAGACTGTTGAATAGCCACTTTAAAGTGTAGCCCCAATCCCTTATAAGAGATCTCTCAATTCTCTGTTGAATGAAAATATTTCTTTTACCCATGGGCAGTTTCAACAGAATTTATAGTCCTAGCCTCTCTAAATCTCTTGATCTCTCCCCAAAATAATAAAGAATAACCATATTCTTTTTTTAAGTAGATTTTTTAAATTATTTTATTTATTTGACAGAGAGAGATCACAAGTAGGCAGAGAGGCAGGCAGAGAGAGAATGGGGGAAGCAGGCTCCCCGCTGAACAGAGCACCCAGTGCGGGGCTTGATCCCAGGACCCCGAGATCATGACCTGAGCCGAAGGCAGAGGCTTAACCCACTGAGCCACCCAGGCGCCCCAAGAATAACCATATTCTTAAGAGTTGGACTCTAATGTCCCTACAACTTGGATTCAAATTATAGCTCAGCCTCAGCCAATTTCTAACATTATGATCTTGAATAACGTAATAGGTCTTCCATTTTTTTAAACCTCTAAAACAGTTAATAAAAGTAATAAAATGTTAAAGTTTTTAGGAATATTAAATAGCATTCTTTTGCATTAAGTATCTTGAAAGGAAACTTAGTTGGAACAAAGGTGAAGTTTGATATTATTTACTTTTTAACTTAGCATTAGCTTATTGCAGTGACATATATAATAGGAAATTTCCCATTTTTGCCATTATTAAGCATACGGTTCTGTGGCTTTAAGTGCATCCACATTGTTGGGTAACCATCTCCACCATCCATCCCAAACATCTTAATCTTCCCCACCAGAAACTCTATGCTCATCAAACACTAACTCTGTCCCTCCCCTTACCTGCCAATCCCCTTACCACCACTGTATTATTTTGTCTCTATGAATCTGACTACTCTAGGTACCTCCTGGAAGAGGGATGATACAATATGTGTCCTCTTGTGACTTATTTCACTTAGGAAGTATCTTTACGATTCATCCATGCTGTAGCATATGTCAGAATTTCCTACCTCTTTAAGACTGAACAGTATTCTTTTGTACCTCTATACCACGTTTTGTGTATTCATTCATCGGTCAATGTACACTTGGGTTGTTTCTACCTTTTGGCTGTTGTGAATAATCCTGCTATGAACATGGGCATACCGATATCTGTTCCAGAACCTGCTTTAATTTCTTTCGGGTATATACCCAGAAGTAGAATCATTGAATCATACAGTAATTGTATGTTTAATTTTTTGAGGACTTGCCATACTGCTTCCCATAGTGCCATTTTACATTTCTCCAGCAATACACATGGGTTACAATTTCTCTACATCCTTGCTAATGCTCGTTTTCTGTTTTCCTTTTGTATTAGAATAGCTATTCTAATGAGCATGAGGGGATATACCATTGATTGCATTTTTCTAACGATTAGTGATCTTGAGCATCTTTTCATGTACTTATTGGCCGTTTGCTTGTCATCTTTGGAGAAATATCTACTCCAATCCTTTGCCTACTTTTTAATAAGGTGGCTTGCTCTTTGTTGTTGTTGAATTGGAGTTCGTTATGTACTCTGGACATCAATCACTTAGTAGAAATACAGTTTGCAAATATTTGCTCCCATTCTGCAGGTTGCCTTTTCACTCTGTTGAGTGTCCTTTGGTAATCAAAGTTTGTTTTTTTTTTAATTTTGCTGTCCACCCTCCTATTTTATCTTTTTTTTTTTTTTTGCCTGTGATTTGAGTGTCTTATAACAAACATTTAAGGCAACCATTTTGTTAATTTATATTTTATATAAATGATAGCTCATTTAATCCTTACAACTGAGGCATAGAAAAGTAGCTCTAGGTGCTGGGAACAAGCCTGACACTAACATCTAGGCGTAGGTGCCATTAGGAGCTAGGCTGGCCTTCCTGGCTGGGTCACGATGTTCTCTCCTTGAACAAAAACAATCTTGGAGAACACCAGCCCTCAAGAAGGCCACTCTGTGACTAGGATGAAGTCAAAATAATACCACTTTATAATATTGCCTAAACATGGACAGACACAGAGTTACTATCCCAAACACAAAAATTCAAAACGTTCTCCTTCCCATGCTAACATGAATGACTCTTCTTGTTAGCCCTTCCTATAGATACAATACATTGAGAAGGCTGATCACAGAATCGTCCCCTCTCTGACAACACCAAATGCAGAGTGAACCTGTTTCCTTGAGTCTTCTCTGAAATCACCTCACAACAGCCCTTTGTTAATATCCTCCTACTAAAGCACCCCATGGCTCCCCATTGTGTGTCTTTATCCTCCTTGCAGTGAGTGAATAAACCCAACTTTGTGTGACTACAGTGTGCTTTGTGGTGTTCTGTCTGGAGGACACTGATACCATTACACCGTGTTTTACTATTATCCATGTTTTACAGAGGGGGAAACTCTGGCACAGAGACGTTAGGTAACTTGCCCAAGGATACACAGCAATTAAATAGTACAACGGGAATGTGACCCAAAGGCATCAGTCTCCACAGTGATGAGTGCATAGAAATTAAAGTAAATTGTAAAAGGACGACTCCAGAAAAAAAAATACTCAAGAAATTTAAAAAATACTCCTCATTGACTACATGTTCAGCTCTGAATAGCATTTACATGGGTAATAATGTTAATGTTGAATAACAATCCAAGCATTATCAAAGAAAGATGGGGAGATAGAAAAGTACGTATGTGGATTGGGCAGGTAGAGCAAAAAGCCTAGATTGAAAATGCAAGAAATAGCAGCAAAGCATGATATTTATAGACCTAGAGATAAATACCAGAATAATCAGCTTAAAAAAAAAAAGGTAAATGTGGTTGCCTCTGGGAAAGAAAAACTTGGTGATGGAAAATGATTGCTGTTTTTGAACCTAACATTGTATACATATTTGATTATTTAAACTCAATTTATTTTAAAAAATTTTGATGAAAAGAAAAAATTCTGAAGAAAGGACAAAAGATGAGGCATGCAGAACCCTTTGTACTATATCAGAATCTCCAAGTGGTTGCTGTTTGGTATTTTCGGACCTATTGTCATTCAACAGATAGGTATTGATTAGGGGCTATGTGTTGGAGACAGTACGAGGTGTTGTGAACTTGAATGGTTAGGGGCTGGAGCATCTTCATCAAATCTGTAGATCTATTTCTGCTTCTGTTGATTAGGCAGCCCTGTGGAGTTGTGAGGGCTTAATTCTTCATCCCAACCTAGCCCCCAGCCTTACTAAAAATCCCAGGCTGAGGATGGCACAAACCAGAGACGATAATGTAACTACCATGCTTCCTTATGACTAACCCAGCACCCATCCCAGCACAGGCCCCATCTCTTACCCAAAGCTTTCCCAACCAACTCTGCCCAACTAGAGCCAGAGTCAGAAGTGCAAAACAGTCTTATAGTCTGCCTTATTCAATTTAGCACCTCATTAGATTCTGATTTGTAATATTCTCTTGGTATTTCATGCATATAAGTCACTTGTGTCAACATTAAATTGTCACCACTTAAAGACAAGGGTCATTTCTCTGGTCTCTCTCTATCATTTAACATTTGGTGCAGGTTGTGATGCATTCAAGACATCTTTATTGATCCAACTTTAGACGGATTGTGGTAGACAGGAGCATTAAAATGCAGATGCATCCTTGGTAGGGCCTTCCTACTTGGGCCTGTTGACTGCAGGTCATTGTAATGTTTTTAGACCTAAGATCATCTGTGATTGTGGGTGTGAGCTTGATCACTGTTAGAGAGAACAGAAGAAGGTGCCATATGGTGTGATGAGAAAAGAAGCATGTTTGTCCAATCTATTGTCTTCCTTGGATCTAAGGAATATTTCTTTTTTTGTTCTTTTTAGTAGCTGCTATCCTGAGTTGATGGTTCCTTTGTGTTAGTTGCCTCTAATGCTTGGTTTTTTGGTGGTACAACCATAATCTCTAGGTACTGGCCTAGTAAATGCATGATCTTGGCAATCTGTATTCATTTCCTATGGCTCCTCTTATAAGGTGCCCCAAAAGAGGTGGTTTGAACAACAGAAATTTTTTTTTTTCTTACAGTTCTAGAAGTTCTAAAAGCTAAAAGTCCAAAACTGTGGTGTTGGTTGGTTCACATTCCTTCCAGAGGCTCTCAGGGAAAACCCTTTCTTGGCTCTCCTGGCTGCTGATGGTTGCCAGCAATCGTTGGCCTTCCTTGGTTGTAGCAACGGACTCCTATCTCTGCCTCCACCTTCCCATGGCCGCCTTCTCCCTGTGTGTGTCTCTGGGTCTCCAAATCTTTTTCTCCTTATAAGGAAACCAGTGATTGGATTTAGGGCTCACTCTAATCCAGTACAACCTCATCTTAATTACAGTTGCTAAGACCCTGTTTCCAAATAAGATCACATTCACTGATACCAAGGGTTAGGACTTCAACATATTTTTTCAGGGACACAATTCAACACACAGCAGCATCCAGCTGAATAGGAAGTAGGACAAAGCTGCTGGATGTTGTATGTGGGAATAGATCTCAAAGCCTCCTATCTTACTTCTACCACAATGGGGAAAGCATCGTCCCTCTTCTTTCCCTGCACTTGTGTTCTAAATCCTATCTGATCTCACCTTCTTCCTGTATGAAGCATACCCTCTCTGGAGGATCTTTGCCAATGGGACTTAAACATGTAGAGAATTATTCCTCTCCTTGAAAAATTTCTCAGAAGTGTTTTCTGTCTTCTCTGCTTTCTCACTTCCCACATACTCTGCAACCTATTATATTTACCTAGTTGTTCACTACTTCAATGACATTCCCAATAGCCTCCTATTTGCTCAATTTAGTAAACATTTGCCATCACATCTCACATCTCCCTTGGTGACTGTTCCTTCCTCTTCAAAAGCCCTTTCCTTTGGTATCTGTGGTTCTCCATTCTTCTCTTCCTCATTCCATTGTTTCCGACCAATTCTGTCTTCCCATAAATACCTTTTCTCTGTTTATCCCTTAAATGCCAAGGTATCTGTAAGTTAAAACCCAGGCCCTTCTCCCTTTACTTTTTACACATGTTCCCACAGGAAGACCATTCACACTCAAAACTAAAGTTATTGTTTATGACTCTATGGCCCTGCTGTCCATGTCTCTAGGTCAACTCTCTTACCTAATCTATCTAAATGCCCCTGGATAGTTCCACTAGGATGCCCGATAGACAGTTCAAATGCAACCATTTTGAAATGAACTTAACAGATTGAAACCCAAACACATCCCTCCATTTGATTCTTCACCAGTCTCCTCCATCTCAGGGCGTGGCCCATCATCCAATCATGAGCTCCCGTCCAAAACCTAGAAGGCATCTTTCCCACCCATCAGTTCTACCTAGAATAAATGGCCAAACCTTATCAACTTTGACTCAGATATTTTTCTATCTCTGCTGCTACTGCCCTAGCTCAAGTTAGTATTATCTTCGGCCCAGAGAGCTAAGTGGTTCTGACTGATTCATCTTTCTTTTAGTCTGTCTGTCTGCCAAGCCTGTTCACAATTCAAGCTCTAGAGTGTCCTAACAGAATGTCTCTGCTACTTAAAACTCTTCAGTGGGAGACAGCTGGGTGGCTCAGTTGCTTAGGCATTGGCCTTTGGCTCCTGTCATGAACCCAGCCCCGGGCTCCTTGCTCAGCAGGGAGCCTGGTTCTCCCTCTGCCTGCCCCTCCTGCTCACTCGATCTCCCTCTCTCTCTCTCTCTCTCACACACACACACACTCACATAAATAAAATCTCTTTAAAAAATTAAAAACTAAAAAAAAAAAAAAAAACACCGCAAAATTCTTCAGTGGGGACTCCCTTGTTCCCTCGGTATAGTCTATACCTCTAAGCCTCCTAAAAGACTCCTGTGCCCCTTCCCCATCCCCATCTCTCACCATTCCCTGCCCCCCCCCCCAGTTTGAATATGCCGCAGCCGTGCCTTAGAATCTCTGCGCGTGGTACTCTTCTCCCCGAGAGACCTTTCTGATCTTCCCAGTCTGGGTTAATCTCCTTTCCCGTGTCTCTCTGTTATTGAACTGTCTGTGCCATTTGACTGCCTTCAGCATTGGATTTAAGCTCTTTGAAGACAAGAATCAAATCTCCCTGTGTTCTGTTTTATTCTGCGCGTCCAGCCGGCATAGAGCCTAGCACATAGCAGACTCTCAAGAAATGTCAGGTGAAAGAACAACAAATAGTGAGTAAAGTCAAAGGATGGAGGGAAGGTGCTTAGAGGATATTTTCAGTTTCTAAAGAATGGTCCAGCAAATATCTGGGGCTGACCCTGGCTTGCAAGCTGTTTGCCTCATTTTGGAGTAGAATAGTAAAGTAGAAGGTAAAGTATGAAAAAGGTGTTTCTGGCAGATGGCATAGGGCAGCCTGGTTGGCAAAGAAAGGCAAAAAAGCCAATAAAGAAAGCAAATAGAGTTAATAGCTAAACTCTAGAATCCGAAGAAACTGTCAGACGCAGGAGGACTATGTCGTGTGGCACTTTCGAATGCCAGGTCCGGCCTTTCCTGGATTCCCCTCAGGCCCGTGCTAGCCCTCTCTTTTGTCATTTTCTATCAAATCTTTTGTTTTGCGATTTCTATTGCTTATTGTCCTGATTTCTTGGCTTGTAAATCCCAAGATGAGAGGACACACGCGTTCTTGATATTGAAGCATTTAGGCAGTTATCACTTAAATTAATGTTTTCTGCTGGAGTTGTATTTTAGTGGAAAACAATAATTGTTTCTAAGACAGCATCTTGGAGTTGAACCAATTCTATCAGTGAACACTCAACCACGGGAAGCTAACAATAAAGGCAGTGATCAATGGTTCCCTTCCTTCCCGTCTCCACCCCCACCCTGTCTTCTACTCCAAAGGCAGACTCTGCATCCTTTTGCTTAAGTTTTAAAAATAAATAAACAAAGCCAGTGGCGTCACATCTTTGTAACACCTCAGCAGAACAATCAGTGCCCCTGTGCAGAAAGACCCCCGATGTGTCTTCAACACATTCCCCCATCCCTCATCCTCACTTAGGCTTTACAAAGATTCATTCACGAAGTGATGACCTAACAAATGCCTGCTTTCGAACTGTGTGATGTCCAACCGCGGACTGAGGAGTGGGGAGAGGACTCATATGCCTTCGTGCCTGCTCCCCAAATAGTGCTACAGTGCACTCGGTGGCATTCACACTTGACTGGAATCACATTTCAATCTGTTCCATATGATTGGATACTGTGTTTTCTTCCCATCTGTGGTAATGGAGCACTCTTTCCAAGTTCCCAAGCTTATTTTCATCTGAATGACCTTTCCCATCTCCCTGGGGCGCCTCACCATTACCCAGCCACCCCTTCCACTCTGCCTGCATAAGATGCTGGTTTACACAGTACTCTTTCAGCAGTAGCTGGTGCCTTTGATACATTTCTATCAGAGACTGTGTTGTTGCAGTAGAGAAGTGGTGGTCTTTACCAGCGTAAGACCCTGTACCTGTTTCTGTGTGGGTTCTTCCCATGGTCTTGTCACTCAGGTCAATCAATTTACTTTAAAAAGTGGGAAGAGATAGGATGGGACACCACTTATTTAAATATTAGGATGCTGGCATTATGATTTCCTTTGCTAACCTGTGCACCTTCTCTTGAAGACTGGAAACTGGTTAGAATATAAGAACCTGAGATTGGTTGTGAAAATAATTCACAGGGAGGGAAAAAAGTCATATTACCCTGGGCAGGCTTGGCCTTTTCTGACTCTCTTTATTGATCTGAAGTCGCTGAAAGTGTTCAGAAGATAAAAAGAATCTGTAAAACAAAGAAGGAAAGTCATGGTAAAAAGGAGAAGACCCCTGGAGACAGTGGGGGCCAGAAAAATCAGACCTGAGCCCTAATTCTCCCAAGAACTCACTGTGTTACTACAGCAGTCCCCTGTCCTCTTGGACCCTTTGTTTTTTTCTTCTGTAGTGTCGGGAGAATTTCTTTTTATTGAAGTGTAATTCATATGTAATATCCTATTAGGTTTTTTTTTCTGTATCATTATCATTTATTTCATACTTGTCATCTATTTGTTGAAGGTTTGCATGATGTGGTAAGCTAAGCAATTGATATGTTAGAGACATTTATTAACTTGGGAGTGACCATAGGACTCTGGTCTCCTGGACATCTCTTGCTTGGTTGTTTTAGGCATATATCATAGTGATTTGATACTTTTATCTATTACAAAATGATCCCCATGATCAGTGTATTTACCATCTGTCATCATACAAAGTTATTACGACATTAATAACTATATTCCCTGTGCTATTATTCCATCCCATGACTTGTTTTATAACTGGAAGCTTGTGCCTCCTCATCCCCTTCACCTGTTCTGTTCCCCTCCCCAACAGTTTGTTTCCTATATGAGAGTCTGTTCCTGTTTTCTTTTGTTTGTGCATTTGTTTTGTTTTTTAGATTCCACATATGAGTGAACTCATACTGTATTTGTCTTTCTCTGACGTAGCTTGATACCTGCTAGGTCCATCCATGTTGTTGCAAATGGCAAGATCTCATTCTCTCTTATGGCTGAGTAATAATCCATTGCCTACACCTTCTTTATGCTTTCATCTCCCAGTGGACACTTGGGTTGTTTCCTTATCTTGGCTACTGTAAATAATGCTGTGATAACATGTATCTCTTCAAATGGTTGTTTTCATTTTCTTTGAATAAATACCCAGAAGTGGACTGTTGGCTAATGTGGTAGTTCTATTTTTAACTTTTTAAGGAAACTTCATAGTATTTTGCACAGTGGCTGCCTCATTTACATTCCCACCAGTAGTGCGCAAGGGTTCCTTTTCTCCACATCCTCATCAACACTTGTTATTTCCTGTCTTTTTGCTAATTGTCAGTCCAACATATATGAAGTAATTATCTCCTTGTGGTTTTGATTTGTGTTCTCTGAGGACTGGTGGTATTGAATATATTTTCCTGTGCCTTTTGGCCTTCTGGATGTCTTCTTTGGAAAAATATATATTCAAGTATTCTGCTTTTTCTTTAATCAGGTTGTTTTGTGTTTTGTTTTGTATTAATATTAACTCATGTTCTTACCAGATGATTTGCAAAATCTGCTCCCACTCACTAGGTTGCTTTCTCATTTTGGTTTTTTTGTTTGTTTGCTTCCACCTCCCCCCCCCCACTATGCAGAAGCTTTTTAATTTGATTTAACCCTATTTATTTTAGCGCTTGTTACCCTTACCTGAGAAGACTAATCCAAAAAATATTGCTGAGCTGAGGTCAAAGAGCTTGTTGCCCGTGTTTTCTTTTCTAATTTTATGGGTTTGGGCCTTACATTCAATCTGTAATAAACTTTGAACTTATTTTTGTATATAGTGGCCGACCTTCATTCTTCTGCATGTAGCTGGCTAGTTTCCCCAAAACAGTTTATTGAAGAAACCATCTTTTCCCCATTGTATATTCCTCCCTCTTTGTCATAGATTAATTGACCATATACATATGGGTTTATTTCTGGGCTATCTGTTCTGTTCTGTTGATCCTTGTGTCCATTTTTGTGCCAGTACCATACTGTTTTGATTACTAGAGCTTTACAGATAGTTTGCAATCAGGAACATGATACCTCCAGCTTTGTTCTTCTTTCTCAAGATTGCTTTGCCTATTCAGGGTCTTTTGTGGCTCTATACATATTTTAGGGCTCTTTATTCTAGTTCTGAGAAAAATCCCATTGGTATTTTGATGAGGATTGCATTGAATCTGTACATTGCTTTAGATAGGGTGGACATTTTAACAACAGTCTTCTAGTTCATGAATATGGTATATCTTTGTAGCATAGGGGGACCTGGAGCCAGATGTTTTGAGAGGTCTCTTCCAAATTTCAAATGTCACAATTCTAGGAAAAGAGCAAGAACTGGGCATAACATATTTACTCCATTTTCATAGATGCCTTGAGTTGCCAAGTATGTCAGCTCTCTTTAAAAGCAAAAAAACAACTTATCCCAAAGACAGGATACTAAAACCGTTGCCTCTCTGGGGACACATTGGTGGTTCGGTCCATTGAGTGTCCAGCTCTTGATTTCAGCTCAGGTCATGATCTCAGGGTTGTGAGACCAAGCCTCTCATCAGGCTCTGTGCTGGGTGTGGAGCCTGCTTAAGATTCTTTCTCTCCCTCCCCGTCTCCCTCTGCTACCCCTGCTCCCTCTCTAAAAATAAACAAACTGTTGCCCCTTTGGACTGATGATGATGGTGATATGATATTAAATAATAATAATTTATGTTAATATAACTTTTTCTATCTCAAGGAACAAGCTCATGTATATTATCTCAGAGGTAATAGACAAATGAGCTTACTAAGCTATTTGGATTTGTTTTTGTTGATATTTTTAAAATGTTTTTATTTAGGTGACAACATTGAAAAATCAGGATATTTTATACAAACATTTGTAATTCTTTTTTTAAATAACAAATCTAATGTTATCCTCCTGCATTATATCACAGCCACAAATAACTGAAGCCAAGCAGAGGATGCCCATTTTAGATGGGGCAGGCATTTTCTTTTTGCTCCCTTCTGTGATTTCCCTGGCTTCTCTAGGTATTTGAACTTGTAGTCCCAGTTATCCAGCTGATTGACCTCGATGGTGGTGATAAGACCATCACCATTTTCATTAATAATAATCCCTGTTGGCATACTATTTTGCCTTTAGAAAACACTGTCATATGCATTATCTACTTAAAAGCTCTATTACTGCCCTGTGGTGAGGTGCATATAAAGGGTACTAATATCCCTACTTAGCAGATAAGATATTTGAGGGTCAGAAGACTCAAGTGACTTGTCAGTGGGCAGTGTCTCATCTCTAATGGTCTTTTTTTTTTTTTAATATTTATTTATTTATTTATTTAACAGATAGAAATCACAAGTAGGCAGAGAGGCAGGCAGAGAGAGAGAGTGTGGAGGAAGCAGGCTCCCTGGCTGAGCAGAGAGCCCGATGTGGGGCTCAATCCCAGGACCCTGAGATCATGACCTGAGCCGAAGGCAGAGGTTTTAACCCACTGAGCCACCCAGGCGCCCCTCATCTCTAATGGTCTTAAACTCCCTACCACCAAGATCTCCTTTTATTATTTTCCCCCATGTACTCAATGTTTTGTAGGATTTTGTCTATCTATTCACATATATTAAGTCATAGTATGTTTTCTCATTTTGTGTTACACATTTCTATGTGTGTTTCAAACACTGATTTGTTTTCACACACTTGAACTAATGAAATTCTTATACCCTGGACTTATAGTACCCCCCCAAATATGCTTTTACCTTCATAGCTGATTTCTCTTGGTTTCCCCTACTACCAGTAGCTTTATCACCTACCTGAAGCTACTATCTTACCTCTACTCTCAGTAACAAGTTTATTTACCAAGTAAAATCATCACTTCTGTTGGACAAATTCTTTGGTTCCTTTGCACAGTTACTCTGGTTTTCTATACTTCCCTGAGTGGACTTAACAACAAGTACATAGGAAGGAAAGCTTACATGGATCATGAAAAGGTTAGGTGAGTTTTAGGGAGCCTGGACCAAATATCTTTATAACACAGCTGAGTTGTATGCTGGTCTGGTAAGGTCACTGCTGAAGAGCTAGAAGGAGAAGAATTCAAAATCAAGTATTGTTGTTGTTGTTGTTATTTTTGACATGGGAGTATGCAGT
>ML110103.1:43666-107475 GCA_003697995.1 Taxidea taxus jeffersonii | reverse complement strand
TAGCTCCAGTTAGCGAGTCCTCAGAGATACTTCTCAAGGTCTGTTTAATCTGGAGGGAGTCATGTTTTCCTGTTTGCCTGCATCATTTGTCCCAACGCCATCTTCCTCCTTTTCTGGGTATTTAGGAGATAGGAAAACTCTAAAGTGAGAGGTGTAGTCAGTGGGCTCTGGTCTGAGAAACTTCTACATGTGACAGAAACAATCACTTTGAGGGAAAAGGCCATCAAGAAGGATGTCATAAAGCCTGGGACTCATTTTGGCCTAAAACAGTCATCTGTACCCTTCTTCATACTCTTCTTTTTGCCAGGTTAATCTGTGTTAAAATTATCAGGAGATAGCCTAAATCTAGCTTTCGGTGTCTTCTGGCTTCATCAGGCTCACATACTTCTTGAATTTGGATTCACTGTAAATATTCCAAGGCCAGCAGTCTTTTTATGTGTAGGCAGCATGGACTACCTTGCTTCTTAAGGGCGGGGGTAGCCATAGAGCTCAGATGGGGGCATATATCATTGTGGTACAGATGCCACACTTCTTGGTGGAAATAAACACCCAGACTATTAAAAGAATGTAGAGATTTGTTGGCAGTTCTGGGTCAAGGTAAGTCAGTAGTTAAATATATTTTCTATTCGGAATTACACTAGAGAGAGGCTGGCCTCAGGTGCTCAGGCAACTGGCTAGAGCTCCTTGTCACTTGGCCACAGAAATTTGAATGGGTTTGTATACATGGCTTCTAATATTTCAGGCCATTTAGTTGCTTTGTAAGTAATGTAGCTTCCCCCTCAAGTTTTGCATTTGCTCTAAACCAGATGGCCATGATGACTTGGCTAATGCCTTTTAATATCTAAGCCTTGTATATCTAGTGCTTGGTTAATAACAGGGAAAAAGCTCCGGCGACTCACCTTGACCTCTAGAGGGAAAAAAACATCCTTTTAATAATCTGGGAGTTTATTTGGATCGAAGGCATACTGCATGTTACACAATCTTCTTGTAGACCCGCGCGGGTCACGAAGCAGCACCCTTGTTTTTTATGAAGTCAGCAAAGATGTAGAGGGCCAGGCTCACTGCTTCTCTGAGAGCCTTCAAATTCATCTTTAATATGTAACCTACTAGCAGAGCAGAAATCCGCACTAAGTTTAACGGGCTTTTCTCTGACAACTCTCCAAGTATATAACCTTTGTTGTAATTAAAGGTACATTTTCTTAAGTGTCCTTAAAAAGGAGTGCACAGCCCATCTTTTAGGAGTCAAACCACTATCTCACATGTCTTTCTACTTTAAAGTTTCTTGGTGCTACTGAACTAGGAACTAGAGGGTAGAGACAAGTACACTGATCAGTGTTCTGAATAAAACAGTGGCTGAACTGGATGTTGTGCAGAAACAATGAATCTTGGAACACTGAAAAAAAAATAGTGGCTGAATACATCAGTTAGATTTGGTAAATTAATGAATGGATGGAGACTTATGGTACACCTACACTGGTAGTTCTCCACCAGGGGATAACTGGCAATGTTGGGGATGTTTTGGGTGGTTACAACTTGGGGAATGTGTGTGTGTGTGGGGGGTGCTACTGGCATCTGGTGAGTAGAGGCCTGGGGTGCTGCTAATAGTTCCCACAAAAAAGAGTCATCTCAGAACATTGGTAGTGCTGAGGTTGAGAAACTGCCATATGCATTCCATAATGGGATATGCATCCAAAATGTCTAGAAGATGACCATTGGTTTGTAGAAGATTAATTCAGCAAATATTTATAGAACATTTTTCATGTTGAAATTCAACCAAGATATCCACTCAGAAAGCCCTCTGAGATTTTCTTTTTCCCTTCCATCTTCTTTTTTTTTTGATCCTCCACCCCCTTCCCTTATCTTTATCACTTTCTGTCCTTACCCACCATCTATCCTTACCATCCATTGAAAAAACGAAAGAATACTGAATTGCAGGGGGAACTGTCTGGAGTCAAGAGCATGGCTCTTTCTAGTTACTAATTTAATTGTAGCCATGTCTTTTCTGGACCATTCTTTCTGAAGATAAATATACTTATGCTGCCCTCGCACAGCTTGGGAAGCCCTTTGGAGATGGGTATTGAAGGTAAAGAAACACATTCACAGGATGTTTACTCTAATGATGCTCTCAAAAGCATTTGGGATGTTTAAACATATGCTTCCAGCATCTCTTTCTATCTTCACATTGCTGCTAAATTGTGGAAAGCTGTAAATAGAAATAATGGACTCAGTTTATTTTTAATTAGAAGGCTGCTGCTTATAGCCGAAATCGTGACACTACCAAGCATGTCTTTCTCTCATTTGGAAGGAAAGAATGGAGTGATCATAGGGTTTTGAACTTGAGCCAGATTCCCCGAGTGTCTTGGTCTCTGAATCCCTGCATCCAGTGCCATTCAGTGGCATGTGGCCACAGGATGATTCTCTTTACTACTTAATAATGTCTGTAGATGTAGCAAGTAATGCTGTATTATTTTTACAGTTAGAAATAATAAACACTTTGGAGAGCTGTTTTATTTTTCCTTTTCCGTTTAATTATGAACATTTATCCCTCAATTCAAGAAAGCTTGTAGAGTCATATTTAATTTTTTTTCTGGGGAGGTCCTATTAATTTTTTGGGCATGTGGATGGAGTAATGTCATGAGGTTACTATCTCCCAAATAAACTTAATCCTGGGCATATGATGTTTATCATAGACAACACTTCTGAGGCTGTTTCCCACACCCACCCCTCCTCCCCAGCCTTAGGATAACATGGATAGACAGAGCTAGTCTAGTGTTCCATTTTTTAGGATCCCCTGTATTGTTGGGAACCTTCACTATTGTCTCAGTCTTCTGCACAGAAATGGAGAAAATGCCCATGTAAACAATGCCCAACTTGGAATTCCCTGGGAGTGGGACTGGGAACAGCCACACAAAGATCCAGGTCTAGGCCCATGTGTTTCCCAAAATATTGTGATTTATGACATAACCACCTACTTTGAAAGAGGTCTTTCTCTCTTCTTTCCTGATATTTGAATTTTTTCCCTACTGGGTTATCATTTCTTATTCTACAGTAGGATGCCAACCTTAAATATAATGATTCATGGAGAGAAAACTTTACTGTTTTGCATTCATACTATAGTGAAAAGGTCTAAGAAGAGACTTTGATAGAACATAAGAATCAGCATGTTCAGTGATGCCTAATTAGGTTTCAGAGGGTATTATGAGAGGAAATTGGATTTGGATAAAAGGAAATATGATGAGATAATTTAAAACTGTGCTGTCCAGTGTAATAGCTGTTCACACATGTGGCTGTTGAGCCCTTGGAATAGGAGTAGTCGGAATTGAGACACAATGAAGGTATAAAATATACATCAGGTTTCAAACACTTAGTATGAAAAAATGTAAAATACCTAATTCATAACATTTCTATTGATTAGGTATTGAAATAATTATGTTTTAGGTATATTGGGTTAGACAATATATGTCATTGAAATTGATTTTACCTATTTCTTTTCACTTTCACTTTTATTATGTGGCTCCCAGAAAACTTAAATTTAGTATGTGCCTCACATTTGTGGCGTGCATTATATTTCTGTTGGACAGAATGCTTTCTGTGAATGGCCTTGCCTTCCAGAGCACAGTCCCATGACCTGAAGGTAAAAGTTTAAAATTTTCCATAATTTGGTTTAACCCAAGCTATACTGTAGTTTCATGTTCTTTGAGCAGTAAATTCCAATGTGTGTAAAAGTCCGAGAGTAGGGGTTCAGCCTCTGGGGTAACTGAGCCTTTAAGTCAGTGGATACCCATATGTCTGTGAGGACTCTAAAATTAAATGCATAGGTATGTGTATGTGTGTGTGTGTGTATTCCACTGAGAAGATTCTTGACTTTCTTCAGACTCTCCAAAGGAGCCTTAACCAACTCTTACTTTGTACAACTCCAGTGGACCTCTGTTCCTGTAGAAGCAAATGGTGGCTGGTGTTCCCCCTAAGGTTGGGCATGTTGGTGATGTTGCCTTGATCCCAAACTGTTTAAAAACTCTGACCCACCGTGAGAACTCTCAGTATGGTTCTGTCACTCTTTTGTTCTTTAGCCCTTGGTAGCTTACAGTTGCATTCAAACTAAAGATCACATTCCCTAGGATGGCATTGAAAGCCAATTGATTTTATGTGCATGTGTGTTCCAGCCACAAAAATCTGCTTAATTTCTAGTTGCATGTCCATGTGTGTTCCAACCACAAAATCTACTTAATTTCTCAGAGTCTGACCTCCACTGAAAAGCCATGTGTCTTTGCAGATGCTGTTCCCCCTTCTCAAAATTCCTTCCTGACTATATCTTCATTCATCTAAATTCTACTCAATACTAAACTAGGTTATAAGACAGGATGAAGAGAATATATTTGTTTATTTCTTATATAGGATTAATAAGCAAACATGCAAAGACTTTCATAAATCTGTAGTAAAAAGTAGGCAAAAGATAATAAGAAATTCAAGGAATGGCAAGGTATGACCGGTAAATATGGAGAGATGCTCCATTAGTAAGAACCATTCATTTAAATTTCGATGTTCTACATACCATTTAAAATCTTTTGTATAGTTAATCATTTCATCTCAATAATCATTACTACATCAATAAATGCATGTAAAAACAATAACAGATGGCATTATTAGTGATGGCAAGAGAAATGAGCATTGTCATATAGAACCGATGGGCCTGTACATTTTGTTTTGAAAGTTAGCTTGGTTACCATCTCATCAAAATTTTAAATGCACATACCCTGTGACCTGGAAATCACATTTCTAGGAATCTGTCCTACACAAATATTAGGAGGAATGCAAAAATATAGGTATATGGTTTCTTAGTGATAGTCTAGATTGGTTAAATAAATTCTGGAATAAGCCTGTAATAAAGTCATTGAAGAAGAATCAGATTGACCAATATGGACTAACTTGTGAAAAGATGAATAAGCTTTATTAATTGGAAAACATGCATAGTATACTATACATAGTTTGATTTTACTTTTTTAAAACAAAATTATGCACATATATGTAGTATTACTACTACTATATTCATTGATAACTAAGTACCAGGTGCTGTTTAGATTCATTTTTTTAAAGATTTTATTTCTTTATTTGACAGACAGAGATCACAAGCAGGCAGAGAGGCAGGCAGAGAGAGAGAGGAGGAAGCAGGCTGAGCAGAGAGCCCGATGCGGGGCTTGATCCCAGGACTCTGGGATCATGACCCGAGCTGAAGGCAGAGGCTTTAACCCACTGAGCCACCCAGGCGCCCCTCATTTTCTTTTTTAAATTTCAAAACGGACCTAGAATATGTACTTTTATTGACTGTAGTTTACATATTGGAAAAATAACTCAGAGAGAAGCTAAGTAAGTAGCCTAAGTTTACATAGCTAGCCGGTGGTTGAGCAGAGGCTCGAAACTAGCCAATTAGATTTCAGAGCTAGTTTTCTTTTTTTTTTTTAATTTTTATTTTTCTATTAATCTGTAATATATTATTTGTTTCAGGGGTAGAGGTCTGTGATTCATCAGTCTTATACAATTCACAGCATCAGAGCAAGTTGTCTTAGCCTCTGTGCTTGTGTTGGGAGGTGGGGTAGAATGGCATATTTATATGGGAGTAAATTACAAGTCTCAGAGCATATGCCCTGCACTGTTAACTCTTTGGAAGCTGAGATTGGAAACTGGGAGGAAGGGACTTAAAATTTGTATTTTATACACTTCAGTAGAAGGAATAAGGGTAATTTTATATTTTGTGCATTACTATATTTTCAAATATTGTTCACTTTCTGTGTATTCAGACATATTCTTAAATATTGAATATGTGATGCTTTTATAATTGGGAGCCTATCTTTTAAGTGCTGTCTTGAACTTTTGAGATTCTGCTCAGTCTTCGTGAAGCCTTTCCCTGTCTTCTCACTTAGAATCAAGAGTGCTCTGGTCTGTACTGCCTTCAAAATCATCATGTCTTATATTGAATTAGTTCTGATGATGGCTTTTTTCTGTCCTAGACAGGAAGCTCTGTGAAGGCAGGGGTGGTGCATAGTAGGCATTCAGCTGGTGTTTGGATGGATAGATGGGCAGACATACAGATAGATGGATGGAAAGAGGAAAAGGCATGAATGTCACTGAGGGATTTTCACCTCAAGCTGCAGCTTCACTGCTGTTATGATGGTAATATTCAAACAGGTCGGACTGCTGGCACCTCTCTAAATCACTGTGTGTTGTGTCTAGCTTGATGCCAGGATGAAGTAGGGCCAACAATGACAAGTGCTGTTTAGTGTGATTTTCTTGGCACAAGTTTGAGCTTAATAATAGGAAGAAATGTGGCAAATAAATTCTTGAAAAATTTATTAGCCTTGGGTGGAGATGATGAGAAATAGCCTAATCATAGCAGAAAAAAATAAAATTTAGGAGCAGGCTTAAAATGTCAACTCTTCTACTTTGGCCTCCTATAAAGATAAAACAGCCTTTAGTAAAATGGGAGGATGTGTTGAAAGCTTTCAGTACAGTACCTGGCACTTAGTAGGTATTTAGAAAATGTATCTGTGTACATGCATGTTAATGGGATATAGCTCCCATTAATTTGTACAGTAATCCTGGATAGGGAATGGAAAAAAAATCATAGGAATCATTTATTATTTTATATGATTTAAAAATTCATTCAAGAAAATAACTATCACCTATAAAAACAAAAGAAATGGAACTCACTTGATTATTGATCTGCTCATATATTCTTTCTCTGTCTCTACCCTTAAAAATAGGGGATTGATTAGTGAACACAGAAGCAATCACACTTCCAGATTATCAGTTTGATGCCACTGTAAACTTGGAGTGATTATTTCCTTAAAAATAACGGTGCTGAGTTGAAAGTACTGGCTGTATCTGTAGTCCTCTGCAACAGACTTGACTGGTGGGAGCCATGGGCAGAATTGGCTGAGCCTCACTTAACCCCTTGGATGCCCAGTTAAGTTTCAAGAGATATGCATAAGGATGATCACTGCATGTATGCTTTCTGTCGGATCACTCAGTTAATTATCATCGTCCTGCCCTCAAGAGCATGGACCCTGACAGACTAAGGGGTATGGCCTTTCAGGGGTTTTATTTCAAATTATTTTATGGAGTGCAAGTCAATCCATGGACCCTCTTCCTCAATATTTCATCAGGCAGCAGGAGCCTAAGTGCCACAGGATCCCACTCTTCACTAGAGAGTTACTGACTTGTGGCCTCTTGTGCCTGCAGGTCAAGAATAAGCAGGGTACCCCTGTCCCTGCTCCAGCCAGGGCCAGGATCTTATGAATGGGCTAACTGCTCAAAACCAGGAACAGGACACCTGTTTGTAGTGTGTGTTTTGGTGTAAGTCATTGGTAGAGAAAGAGCACCAGTGGATGAGATATAGAAGGAGAAGGAGGAGGAAGAGAGAGAGAGAAGAAGAGGAAGGGAAAGAGAAGGGGAAGGGAAGGAAGGAGACAACTAAGATGATGCCCACTTGTTTTTTTTTTTTAAGATTTTATTCATTTATTTCAGAGAGAAAGAGAGAGCATGAATGGGGAGAGGGGCTGAGCGAGAGGGAGAAGCAGACTCCTCGCTGAGTTGAGAGCCCAATGTGGGGCCTGATTTCAGGACCTTGGGATCATGACCCGAGCAGAAGGCAGATGCTTAACTGACTGAGCCATCCAGGGGTCCCTATGACAATACCCACTTTCATAAGAGCTGTTCCTAGAGGCTTTCGGCTATCTTGTGAGTGGGCACATGGCTCAAGGCAAAAAGTGTGTTGCCATCCTCCCCATTCCCCACCCCCACCCCAAATCTCTAACATTATACAAGGAAGAGGATGCCAGATGTCAGGGAGGTCCTTAAAGGAGGCAGGTCCTCAAAAGGTGGAATATGTATGTGTGTTGAAGATGGAGGAGACATTTTTGGTGAGGAAAGATACTTCTAGACTGTTTGTTTATGTGTGTATGGACCTTAGCCCATTTTTTATAACCTTTTGGAGAGCTGCTTTGTTTCTTTATGCAGTCACTCCAAGAGTCATTCAGACTGATGGTCCTTGTCATGTCAGCCTTAGGGGCAGTTCTGGTTTTGGGCTTTTGTTGAAGACCATCCCTCAGTACTTGAGTTTTCCAGAAGAGTTTCATCCATAAAAATAGAGACAATGTTTGTGGTATAAAGACCCCCACGGGTTTTTGAGTACTCACTACATTTTGTTCACAGTGCTAGATGCTATATAGGATACAAAAAAAGTTCAAAATCCTTGGCCCAGCAGATTTTCTACTTGGTTTATAGGCAAGATTTTCCTACAAGATAAATACTTCAGTCACTTAATCATGCAAGTTTTCAGGAGCCATTTATGAAACACTTCTAAATTGCCAAGTATTGGGCTAGGCAGTAAGGTTTAATAATAAATAAAACAACTTATTTGCCTTCAAGAAGCTGGTAAAGAGACTAAATATTGCATTGTTTTGTACGTGCTGAGACACCATCAAAATTCAGAACACTGAGGCATCAGGATAGACTTTATGGTGTATTGGGACCAGAGCAGATTCCTGGTAAATCCTGTTTAAGTGGTCCTATCTCAGTGTGCATTTGTGCATGTATTTGGTAAGCATTTGGGAAATAGTACAAGGTATTTGAGCTAGAATTTGATCCCTGGATAGGACTCTTTTTAAGACTTTGTTTTTTTTTTGTTTTTTTTTTTTTTTACTTTATTTAAGCTTTATTTAAACATATGATGTAACCCCACCACCCTCACCCAACCCCTCTTCCCCCCACCCTAAGACTTTATTTTTATTTATTTGTAGAGCACAAGCAGGGGGAGTGGCAGGAGCAGACTGTCCCATGAGCAGGGAGCCCGATAGAAGACTCCATCCCAGGACCCTGAGATCATGACCTGAGCCAAAGGCAGAGGCTTAACTGACTGAGCCACCCAGGTGCCCCCCTGGATAGGATTTTGATGGCTGGAGAGGAAGGGGAATTTCAGAAGGGGTAGCTGAATGAGTAGGCTGGTAAGAAATCAACTAGGAGCCTTAGTCTATGGAGCTACAGGAGATCCTGATTTATCCTCTCACTTTGTAGGTAAAGAAGCTGGGGCCAGCCAGAGGGAAAAGATCTGAACTGGGGACCAAGGACTTGGCAAGCAGCAACACCTGGCCGGATCCTTTACTTCTTTATCCTAAGAATAGAGCACTGCACTCTGAGCACAGAGGAAAGCTTTAGGGTCTCCAGCAGCAGTGGTCCCGGTACAGTCCATTTTGGATATTGAAAATGATAGCAGCTTAGAGTATATCAAAGATGAAGACAAAGAGAGAAAAGAAAATTAAAGGAGGGGGAGGAAAGGAAGAGGGCAGGAGTAAAAGATATGCTTATCATGGGCCAGGCACGTTCCTTGAGTCATCATATCAATCCTATGAACAAGGTAGATATTGTCCTCATTTACACATGAAAGCACTGAGATTTAGACTTATTATATATCTTCCCCAAGCTGACACACCTAGCAGGTGGTGGGACTGAGAACCAGACCCACATTTCTCAGCCTTGGAGTTTGTGCTCTAACAACTGCAGCAAGTGACTGCAATGAGAACGCTACCTGGGCCACCTTGTGTTTTGATCACTAACGTCCCTCTGGGTCCACACTTCGTGTGGTGCGGTTTTCCCTGCCTGATACTTGGAAAGAAGACCAAAGTGCCAGGTGTCACGACTCTTCACTTGAAATTTCACTTAATCCTCATCTCTCTTTAAAGTTGTTATGCTTAGCCCAGTCTTGCAGGACAGGAAGCTGTGGCTGGCGAGTTCAGGCTCCAGCCTATAAAGGACAGAGCTGGAATTTAAGCCAGATTCCTCTGACTCCCAGATCTATGTTGCTTCCTTTTTAGTGTAGGTTTTCAAGCCGTGGAAGGGGAGGATCCCTTGCAGGTACCCGAGGACCGACAGTCACGTGTCTACCATTTCCAGCTTGGGATGGCACCCAGAACCCGAGAATCTTCTCAGCTTTATTTCCCTGCCTGCCCTTGCATTTATCTTAGAGGCAGTATTTAGGAGTTATACTGACCCTGTAATTCAAGAAAGAGGATTCCCAGGCTCCAGTGTCCTGCTAAAAACTCAACTTCATAGAGTTATCTAGGTCATGCAGTCTGTCTGCATAATATCCTTCCTTTGTAGAGAAAGATATTAGGAAAAAGATGACTTTCTAATGGCAAAGGACAGGACAGGCACCTCCGATATCATATGATAACCATCTGCTTAAGGAGTTAGAGCTACTAATTGGTCTCTCACCTTCAGTATAAAAAATACACCTCCAACTTGGGGTTATTGTACAGTTCACTCATCAAAATCTACATTAAATGAACCTTCAAGTTGTGGCACAGACCATGACTTTTTTTTTTTTTCCTCCTGTCATGGAAATTGAAATGACTGCCAAGAAGGCATGGAGAAAGGTTGTGCGACAGATGGTGGGATTTCTGAGGCCAGGGAAGTCTTAATTTATATTTCTTCGGGCTGGTTTAAAGTGTTATCCAGATAGCCCAACCTGGAGCACCTAGGGAGGCTGGTCAGTAAGTTGCCAAATCTAGGCTGTCCGGTAGCTTTAGGATTTCAAGATATGATGACCAAAGAGAGTCCTTGTCCTCTTGGAACTTAAACTTTGCGAGGTCTTTACATCTCTAGGTAAACTAATTCTGAGCGAAAGCTTGAACATAAAATGAGGCAGTGTAAGTGCTTCTCACATGGGTGACTTAGGGGCAGCTTAAAGTGTCCTCCACCAGACCCCCAACAAGGAAGGAGCAACGATTTTGTCAACTTGTTACAGTATCTGAAATACCACCCTTGGACAGGCACTGCTGTTCTGGATTTCGAAGTTAGGAATACAGAGCAGCACTGTATCTCTAATTTCCAGGTGGAATGTACATACTCTTTTAACATGCATTTGTTTCTTTTTCTTCCCAGCACATACATCGGAGATCAAAGCTCTGGGTGATGGGGATGATGCAGTGAAAGGGACAACTTTGGGAGGTAAGGGTAGTAAAAATGAAATAGTTCACAGTTTTGTTGAGGTTGGACATCCAGGCAGGATTATCCAGTTGGCATTGAGCATCTTCTCTAAACCTTGCTATGGCAATGTTAGAGGGGCATGGCTCCACTTAGAAAACCCACAGGCCGGAAAGAGAGTGGCTGGCATATGTGAAGAAGCTGCCAGGTTGTTTCTGCTATCAGGAGGGTCTAAGACCACTTGCTTTCATCCTCCTTTGCTCCCTGGCAAGTTGTAGAGTCACATGCAGTCATGATTACTCTGGCCAACTGATTACCCTGGTGAAAGTGTGCTCTGGCTTCCCGAGAGCCACCAGCCCAGTAAAAATCCATGTGCTACTTGGTTCTTCAATTTCCTGTGGTTAAACCAAGGAAGGTGATGGTTGTAGGAGAAAAGAAGATAGAAAGTCCGTCCAAGCCATGACAAAGGTAACGAGCTAAACAGCTTGACTGACCCCGGAGTTATTCTCTTCTGTTTCTTCGACTTCAAGGCAATGACCTATTTCAAGGGGTCTCATCCTGCTGTCACTCTCAGTTGAAATGTCCTCCATCACCCTTTCTAATCACTCAAATCGTGCAGTTCCTTCCAGTTTAGAACACGACTCCTGTTCTCCGTAAAGTGCTTCCTTTTCGTTCTTGTCTTTGTAGTCCAGTCTTCTGACCTGTTATTGTTCTTATGGTTTTATTGCTCTGCAGTATTATCTACCAAGTTCACAAGCATTCTTTGTATCTCTCTAACTAAACTATAAGCCCCTTAAGGAGAGGAACTATGTGTTATATATCTCCAGTGCTTAATGAATTACACGGCACCGTAGCACTTTTTGAATTGAGTTGAACTGACCCATTTATCTCTAGT
Source organism: Taxidea taxus jeffersonii (assembly GCA_003697995.1). NCBI lineage: Eukaryota > Metazoa > Chordata > Mammalia > Carnivora > Mustelidae > Taxidea > Taxidea taxus. The sequence continues at coordinate 95,603 of ML110103.1, read as the reverse complement.
CCAGCGACAGTGCTAAGTTGCCAGCCTTGACTTGGAATGAACAGTGCCAAAGGATATAAGAAAAATATTAAAGTTGATCAGGTCTTCAGTAGAACAGTTCCACTAGAAACCATAAATTCCCTGTGAGGATCGGATGAGGAACAGGCTCTGAATACATAACCTCGGATCACTGTGAGAAAGTGGGTGAAACAAGGTGAAGGGTGATTTAGAGAAAAGGAAGAGAAAATTAAAGAAGATTAGGGAACTCAGGGACTATATTTTGAGACTATAACCAGGAAGACGGGTAATTACCATGTGTTTCCAGAGCAACTATTTTGTAGTAAAGGGTGGTTTTAAAGAAAAAAACACCGGGGCAGAGAAAAGGTTGTTCAACCAATCAAGTGCGAGTTCCTGGAAACAACTGGAAGAGGAGGGAAGTTCTGGAACTAGAGAAATACAGTTGTAGAAATGAGAAGAAGAAAGAAAAAAAAAGATTGGAGACCCCTGGCCTAGAGATCTAGAAAATGTAGGGCACCCTTCGGTTAAAAGATTGTGCAGAGCCAGCCAAGATCTGTCTTAAAGAATATTCAGTGGAAGCCTTAGACATGGAGCTTGCCTAGGCCTTTGAGGGACTTGACTACTTTCCCCATCCAGAAATGAGGGGTCTTTCCATAAGGTAGAGAACCTTAAGGGGTGGTTGATAGGGAAATTGTTCAAGTTTGTTCAGCCAAGGGCTGATCATTAGCTGCCCCAAGCTTTCTGCGTTAAGGCCCCTGTCCATCCATCCATCCATCCCTGGGGACAGGTTATACCTCGGAAGAAGGCGGATTGAGTTCTGGAGAAGAAAAGGCAGGTAGAGAGCACATCTTTACCCCTTCATTTTTCTCATTCGTTGTCTTTACAGTATAGGGTGTGTCAAATGGATTATTTCTTTGGGCTACATTTACCTACCTTGAGGTTTGCTGTTTCTGAGGGTGGGATTTGTTGTTGCTGCTGGAGGGAAAATGGCCTAAACTTGGGAAAGGTTCAGAAGCCCATGGTGATGCTTTCATCCTCTTCCTAGGACCGATTCCTATCCATGCCTTTAGGCAAGGTGCCCTGCTTTCCCATCTCTAAAATGGGATAATAACTGCTCTGACAGAAATATCACGGGAGTAAGTCCATTTGCCAGGCTTCTCTCTTTGAAGTCAACAAGGATGCGTTATCATTACTGTAATCACTTTAGCACTCTCCCTTTGAAGACACCGGCACAGACCTAGAGGCATCTCAGATACATGTAACTGGGTCCATTTTTCTCCCAGCAGTTATAAGAGGGATGGCCAAAACGTGTGAGTGGGAAGAGGCAGCCATGTGGGTGGAAGAAGAACAAGATGGTAAGGGCAGATCTTCACAATCTTCATAGGAATCATAAGCTCAGTGATAATGATGTTAACCAGGAGCACCATCTGACTGGCTTTTTAAAATACAGAGACCCTCTCTGAGCATGCCATGGAAAGCTGGCTGGCCTCTGGGGTTGGCCACTGACTTCAGAGGCACAGTTTACAGGCGGGGGAAGAGGAGATCTAAAGGACCACTGTCAGGAATCAAGTGAGGAGGAGAAAGTTGGAGAAATTTACCTCCACAAATTTATGGGGACAGGTCTGTAGCACCCACATCTCACTTTGGGGGCAAAATGGTACTTCCAAAGAGAATTGCAACTTTCAGCTGCATGCCTTTATTATTCAAGATTCAACCTCAGCAGAAACCTGTGCGTGATTTTTCCCTCTTTCCTTTTTTCGTTTTCACTCTTTCTGGGCTGATTCTATTAATTTCCCCCAGTGGCACATGTGGTCCTGCACCGACGCTGCCATTGCTGATCTCCTTATTCGTCTCGGAGCAGAGAGGCCATTTGGATGAATATATGTTCCCCATTTTCTTTGCATTATAAATTTAGTGTTGTGGGAAAAGGAACGAAATGTAATGGCAAGGCCTCCACAGAGAAATGTCCCTATTTGAGAAGAGGAGTTTTACAGGGGGGAACAATTGACAGCCTCTCAGTACAGTGGGCACATTTTTCTGTACAACTGCATCACCACTAATGATAAATGAGGAACGTATGATAGCTGGCTCCGTTGTCTGACAGCTACAGTTTTGGCCAGAGGGCCGTGGCAGCCTTTAGACTTCTGTTCAAAATGAGTTAAACATATTAGGCATTATGAAGGCACAGAAGCCTCGAGAATGAGTGCTGAAATGAGTGATCCGGGTAGGCTCCTGGGTACACAACTTGCAAAGCAGATGTCATTCTAATAATGTGTGATATAGGACATGCCTGGCCTAAACCCTGCCGGATGAAATATGAAGCCCCGTTGGTGATATTTAATACCATTTTATGAGGTGCCATCTTATAAAGACAATGCCCGCCGTATGTGGAATGCTTAAGGTATTTTGCCAAAGGCACAGGGAGGTATCTGGAGTAAGTAGAATTTTTATTATTTTATAAGCCTTTACTTTGTAATATTTCTGTTTCCACATTATTGTGGGGGCTCGCTGCCCTAACCCTCTGTCGAGCGAACCTGATGAGCGGCTTGCTGGTAGATTGACGGATAGCCCTCGCTGTTTCTGGAGGAAAAGGCTAGCTCCTATCTAAATGCATTCTTCAGAAAGCCCTCAAAGCAGAAATACAGCTTTGCTACAAGCATTCCTCGAGCAGGGACTTTGAGGCCAGTGTACGAAAATATTGCCATTTTTCAAGTGGACCATTTCGAGGGTAATGGAGGATTTGTGGGGACTAGAGCTACTGGTTCACATTTTCTCCTTTCTCTACAGTTCCTGATGCTGGCTACCTACCAAAGTTTGGGGTCCCTTTTAGGACATCCTAAGGTTGATGGGGCTTGTGAGTTATTAGCCATAGCATCAGAGTGGATCTCGAATGCCCCTGAAGTCTCAGAAAAATCTAAGCATTGAACAGCAGTGGTCCAGGGCTGGAAGTGATTCTCAGGAGTTGCATGTGGTACAGAGAGAATAAGGGCAGTGCTGGAAAGGATGAAATGATAATAAGAGTGGCCAATTTAAAGCATATCACGTTTTACATTTGTTTTCTAAACGCATTTGCATTTACAACTCACATGCCACATAAGGCATTCCATAAGCTGAGAACCATATAATTGACCAGACTCGGAATGCTTAAGAAAGGCGTCACATGTTACATTTCTGAGGCAGTGTCTGTTCTCCTCATGCTCATGTTCTGAGCAATGACATTTCTTCCAGGATCTGTTCAAGGTGAAGTGTCCTGTATTAGTGCAGTGCAGTGGATGAGGAAGAGTAGAGTTTTTTATTTTTTGAAGTACCAGCATACCAAAGAAACAGCTTTCCAGCCCATCCTCGAAGTAACATAACCGAAGTTGGTTCCTTCAGAATTCAGGACAAGCTCTTCGGATGGACCTCTGCCTAGCAGTTTGTGGATCAAGTGTGCCTTCTCTCAGCTGTCAACCTTCAGGGGGAGGTGCACAGCCTGCCAGTTGGGCGTGGCTGGGAAGGCTACTCTTGGGTGCGCCATTGCCTCTCCGCTGCCAGCAGTGGTGCTGTTGGCTAACACATAGTCCGGTGTGTTTGTTTTCCAGTGGGCTTATGCGGATTGTTCTTGCTCTTGGGTGACTTAGTTAAATATCTAGTAATTGATGAAATATTACTGCAAAAAGAACAGAGCTGTGCCTCTGTTATTGAAATGCACACTTTGGGGCTACTCGATGAGAGCAAGACACTGGAAAAGTGTGCTGTTGAATTAGGCATGTGTAAGACATCTGCAGAGGATCCGAGGAAGATCATAAAAATTAAGAGCACTTTACATTCAGATTGCTTTATAAGTGTCTTAGTTCTCATTCCATCGTAAAGAAGCTGAAATCAGAGATTGTAGTTGAAGGGCACCATGGGGCGTGGTTTATGTAAGAGAGACTGCGTGAACTCCAAACAGCTGGTTCAGAGACAGGGTTTAGGTCTAGGTCAGAATATGGTCCAGTAATCTACTTTTAGAAGTTTTAAGCTAAACTAAAATGGTTATGGTCTGTATAGATGGCGTTTGCAGTCCCGTGCTTCCTCAGACACTTCTCGACTATCAGCCCACTCTCGTCCTCATTGTGGGGGGTCTGAATCTATTCGAGCTCCAACTGTTCTGCCATGCCAAGCAGAATGGCTCCTTTTCTTGGATGAGCTGGATTTTCACTCCGAGTTTTTGGGAAATGAAGGGAATTGGACAAGTTCGGTATTTGAAATAGAAGGACAACATTGTAGAGTTAGGGACAAGAGCACAGGATTTGGAGCTTGATGACCCAGCTCTGCTACTGAGTACAAATAACCTTGAGGAGGTATGTCACTTAACCTTTCCAGACCTGTTTCCTCATCTGTAAAATGAGGATAATGATATTCTTCCCTATCTACCTTGCATCATTGCTCTGACTAGCAAATGATATAATGGGAAACCTTTAACATCATCTGTGAATATGAGTTACCCCTGCTGCTGCTGTTACTACTCCCATCACGCCCGCTGCAGTTCGTCCTGGGTCTTCAACCCAGCTACTGCTTGGGAACTGGTGTGACTATAGGGAATGTGGACACTGGTTTCCCCCCAACCCCTTTTCTGAAAGGACAGCTTTGCTTCAAAGGAGGGACGAGTGCTGGACTAGTGTTTCTGTGTAAAACTTGGTTTAAAGAATGAAAATAAAGTTCTGGTATTAAAAAGAGCTTATAAGTCACGGGGTTAGAGGTTCCCTAATGTCTCTTTTAACTACAAAAGCCTGTAATTTTGTCATTCTGGAAATTATGATGACCCCCATACCCTGATCAGACCACTGTGGTCACTTAATTCCCAACTTCATCATCAGAACCAAAGAGAACAAATTGTCCAAGTCGTTAATTGCCTCCCATATGTGTAAGTGCCAGCTTTCAGCATGTGGCCTGGCCCTTCCCTTTATGGACGACGGCAGGGTCGAGGTCCATATGAAGGTATTTTCTATGGCTGGCCTCAGGTCTCATCTTTAGATGGGGCCTGAGACCCCTCACACTTCTCAATACAAGTAAAGGAGATTAACAGATTGGTGAGTGTCCGCCATTTTTAACTAAGGTGTTTTAGGGTCCTGTGCACCCCTCCTTAAAATAGACATTAAGGGAGAAGAATGTGTGACCACTACAAATCCTCTCAGTCTCTTTGTATAAAATCCTAATCGATTGCTCTTTTGCTGTGGAAATCTTAATAAATCAACTGGGGAGAAATGCACATTTCAAATGAGTACAGAAGTTGTGACTGGGTATTGCCATAGGGCCCGGCCTCTGGCCCATGGACAGGATTAAAATGAATCAGATGATTTCCCTCTTTACCTCCCTTTGCTGGAAAGTCCTGAGGTGGTTCTTCTAAGGGGTTCACCAGAGGCTGTGATCAGAACCCTTCGGCTGTTACCCCACTTCCCAGTGAGCCTACCCATTGCTGCTTTAGGTTCAAGATTGCTCTGTTGAAGAGTCCTCAGCCAGAGTGGGTAATAACTTGATATTGATTAGCATGGGGATTTAGGGGAGACTGAAACCCCTTACCTGGCCTCATTTTCTTGAGTCCTGTAATTTCTAACCCATTGTGGTCAAAAGAATCAAAGTGCTCCCTGGGGCAGAGAGGACAGATATCCCCAATTTTCACAGGCTTCTGAAGCAGTTGTTTTTGAGTACTGATCCCAACAAGCCCAAGCTCCTCCTTTGTGTTCTGTGAATTGTCACAAAGGAGATGGGAGGGTCTCCATTCTGATTTGCATTTGTGGTGATGAAGGCAGCTATGCTGTGCTTACTGGCAAGGCAGATTAATCTGCATGTATTGGAAAGGTCTCATTTTCCAACAGTAAGGTAAAAACTTTTGCCAGCAGGGTCAAATAACTGAATGATTCAGGTAGATAGTGTTTTGGTTGTTGGAGAGTTTGACAGGTGCTATATGTACTTACGGATTTCTAATGCTTTAGAATTCAATACTTAATTTTTAAAATAATTAGTTCGTGGAACATAATTGTATTAGCTATATCCCGTTGTCAGTTCTTGGGAGTTATAGCTGTCTATCTAGGGACATATAAATAAGGACAAAAAGAATTCCTCCTGAGGATCAAGCCTTAAAGTCAGTATCTCTTGGGTCAGAGTGCAGATTAAGTGAAATAAATCTCTTTACAGTGATGGAATGACTTTCATGCTTAGAAATACTTGGCTGCAAGCTGAGTCACTATTGTGGCAAATCTACACAAATAATATGTTTACCAGGGGAGGGACTGATCAGTTATAAAAGTAGGAGAAGAGGAGGACCCCAGTAGTAAACACGAGCTTATCTAAGTACCATTAAGGGGAGAGAGAACCTCAGCCCGGTGGTGCCATGCTGTGGTCCAGATGGCTATGTCAGGGGATGCCATCAAACACTCTAACCTTACAACAGATTCTCCTTGTTCTAATTCATTTAAACTTCTGATGAGAGTCCATCATAATGAGGCCCTGCTTTGCACAGAAAACTACCTCGGCAGCCACACCCAAGGATTTTGGTCTCAGTGAAAGTAATACTTCTCTTTAGAAGTAAATAAATGAACACTTAGGCTTTATACAGCAGTCTCTTGAGATTGACTTACATGAATCTACTGGTGAGAGATAGGCAATTCTTGGTGTGCTGACAAATCAGTTTCCAAGGGGCATCAGAAATGTCAGCCAGACCCTAATTAACCATGGGTGCTGTTGCCTGCGTCAGTCAGGGTAGATGCCCCAACAAAACATATGTTGCCCTGTGAGTCACTGGGAAACTGCTTAATGGGCCCTCCCAGGCCAGCACACTCTCTGTACATTGCACTAGGGGACCCTTTCTTCTTATTGGAATTCTGTACCAGTGCTAGGCCAAGTAGGCACAGACTCTGGTGGGTAAGTCAGCTCTCTATGACTCACCTTGCCTGTGTTTTACCACCATAGACAAAGGAATGTTGCATCCTCCTGTCAGTAGCTTAGTATCTTCAGCTTTGTTATTTGGTGTGCAGGGGCCTTGAACATTGATTCTAGACTTGGGTTTAGCCTTTTTTTTTTTTTTGGTTATTTTTTTCTCCTCTTCATTTGAGAGTTTTATTGAGGTTTAGTTGGCAAATAATAACAGCATGCTTAAAACATGTGATCTGTTGGGTTTTGATAATATTAATATACCCATGAAACCATTACCACAACCAAGATAACACATTTTGCACCCTCAAAAGTTCCTCTGTGCCCCTTGGTGATCCCCACTTATCCTGCTCCTGGGCAGCCACTAATGGGCTTTTGTCCCAAGCCTTATAATTTAAAGCAGGCTCTTGTGGTATATTTTTGTGTTGGTAACTAAGTACCTGTTATTCCCTGCATTGTCTCAGTTGACTTTGCTAGGTCTGTTGGAGACTCACGTCTGTATTTCACTTCTGGCTGTAGCAATTGCCTATTAATGAAGACTTTCTCATCCAGACCGTGTCCTGTAGTTTGCTGCTAGAATAATTGTGTTTCACCTACATTCTAGGCTTTCCACCTGTTTACTCTGCTGTATCCCTGACACCAACCCACTACCAGTTAGTTTCCTACCTTTGCTGGCTATTGAGCTCTCCTTGGCAAGTAACTTCATACTGCCAGTTCTCTGCTATTGGTCCTTGGTAGTATCTGATGTCTACTGGCTACATTTTTTCCCCTTGTCTGCTCCTAGAAATGCCCCTGAAAGTAACCTGAAGCCACTGGTCTAACCAGATGTTAGCTTTTGGTCATTCTGGAATGAATCTATCCCATTATTAGTTGACCCTAGTATTGCCAAGAAAACATTTATCCCTAAAACAAGGTTATTTTGATTATTTCTTTATTCAGAAAATTCCTTGGAATCTCAGGGTATCTCAGTAGTACCACTGTGAATGTCATTGGCCTATAGCTGAATTAAATTGACTTACTGGTTAGTAGAGAATTCTGGGTTCTAGAACAATGGATAAATTGTGATAGTGACTATCCCAGCTGATAAGAGTCAAGGGAAGAAGGTCATTGCAAGAACTATGGGGCTGTTTTCAGGAGTGTCACTGTGACTTTCTACTTAGTCTTCAAATTCTAAAAATTTTCTTATAGCTAGAGAAACCCGAAGGGCAGAAGGAAGTTATAGGTCCTCTACCACTGCCTTACCCAGACTCAGTGAGAAATTAAATAACAAGAGATTTAATCCAGTTATCTCACATTTATTGAGTTATCACCATAACCAGACACAGAGTTAGTTGGTGGTGAGATTTAACCGACCTCAACCACTTCTGCTGTTGTGTTGCTTAGAGCTTAGTGGATGGGAAGGAAAAGTTCCTGTTCTAATCTCAGAACATCTTTGGCGACTCATCCTTGTTATAAAAGTTATTTATGGACCCTGTGTGCTTAGGGGGCCTTTCATGCCTTAGCTAATCTCCTGGACTCAACCTTATGGCTGACTCTAGAAAAATACCAGCTTGATCATTCTAGCTCTGACAATACTTCTGGCACTTTGATGTGTGCCTTAGTGGTGACCATATGTCTGTTTTAGGTGAACTACTTAGCTCATTAGGTTCGGGATGATAGTGGGAAATGGTCTGCTGTGGAGGCCCATCTCTGTGTATCATCCACTGAATCTTGGATTTGTATGCCCATACTGCTGTTTATACTCATATGAAATCAGGGTGCTGTTTTTTCCTAAACTCTTTATAGGAGTCAATGGATTTTTAAAACTTGATTTTTTTTAAGAGATAATATTTTGGAGGTGGGGCTAAGCCAATAGGACAACTCAGTTACCTCTATCTGGAGGGTCTCCTACTTTTGAGGAAAAAGGGCAATATATAGAAAAGAATGTTCCTATTCATGTAAATATCTTCATGGCCATGGGGTATAGCTAGTCAGTGACTTTAGTCACTCTTTATTAGTATACTTGTTGATAATTCTAGTTAATGGCATACCTGGATACTCGAATTATCTCAGAATCCTTAATACAGTCCTCAAACACAATTACTTTAAATCAATACATTTCATAAACACATGCTATATGGATATTTAGGACAAGAAGATCTAGAGACTTTAAAAATGGTTGAAAGTGTCAATTTTAGAGTATGGTGATAATATCTGATACATATCTACCTGAGGCATCCCATGCATGAAGTCCTTATAAGACCAGTTTGCTTAAAATAAATAAGTCATGGAGATGTAATGTACAGCATGGTGACTATAATTAATGACACTATTGAAGAATAGTATAGCATATCTGAAAATTGCCAAGAGAATAGATCTTAAAAGTTCTCATCACAAGAAAAATATGTTTATAAATGTATGTATCTTAACTAGACTTATTGTGGTGATCATTTTGCACTAAATAGAAGTATTGAGTCATTATGTTGCATACCTGAAATTAATGTCATGTTGTATGTCAGTTATACATCAATAGCAATAATAAAATGTCCATTAGCTTTACACAGAGTAAATCTCTGTAATCCAGTAAGTTATAAAACTCAGTTTTAGCGAGGCCCTACTGATGCCCTGCTGTGATGGAGCTGATATTGTGTGTCTGTGTATGTGTGGGTTACGTGCATGATTTTGGGTTTTGATGTTGTTTGGTTTTTTTGTGGAGGTGAGTGGAGACTATGAAAGAAAGAAAAAAGTTATTAATAGTACAAATCCTCCCCACAGCTGTAATGGTGAGTCAGTAGCATGGTCATTATATACAAGCATATGAATTTTGATCTCTTTAATCTTTCATGAAATTAAATTACTTCTCTTCCTTTAGGTTCTTCCCTTGAGCAGAATTTTAGACTGGCTGAGAGTGAAACTTAAGAACACATTATATTAGTATCTCCTCCTTAGAATATGAAATAAATCTAAAAAATGATATAATAATCTGCACAGGTGCACTTCGATATCAGTCTTTAGATTATTTCATTCATTCACTCATTCAACACCTGTTTTTTTTTTTTTAATTTATTTATTTGACAGAGATCGCAAGCAGGCAGAGAGTCAGGCAGAGAGAGGGGGGGGAAGCAGGCTCCCCACTGAGCAGAGAGCCTGATGCGGGGCTCGATCTCAGGACCCTGAGATCATGACCTGAGCCGAAGGCAGAGGCTTAACCCACTGAGCCACCCAGGCACCCCTCAACACCTGTTTTTTGAGCAGTAGTCACTATCGAGCGCTAGACACTGTGACACTTAGGTACATAAAAGTGAATATGGCGAAGTCTCTCTCTTTCTACATTGTGGTTGATAATAAACCTTATTTCTCTGAAACACTGAACTCCCAGCCCAGAACTAGTCCCATAGGCTAGGTTCAGTAAGTGTTTACTGACAAAAGTCATTGTTTCCCAAAGTGTACTCTATGGAACACTACTCTGGAGGTGCTCTGGGAAAACAATAATGAAAAAGAGATTCCTGGTCAAAATGTTTGGAAAATAATAGCTATTATCTTTCTCTCTTGAGGATTGGCAAAGCACAGTTACATATTTAAAGCTCTGAGAAATCTTACTGAATTTTGTTTAATCTGGTTTTCCAAAGCTCATTTAATTGGGGTGCCCGTCTTTAAAGTAAACTTAATAACCTCCATGGAACATATGTTAGAGGATACAGGGTAAATGAAAGTGAAAATCAATGTTAGAAAGACCTCTAATGGTTTAAAAAAGCCATGGAAGCCTTCAGTTCTTCCCCCAACTGCATGACTGAGGCCCCATCCCTCTGAGGCCTCATTATTGTATATTTTTGACTTAGTGCAGAAGAAAAATTTTGACCCAAGCATTAGTAATATTGGAACATATATATTCATATCTATGTACATACATGTACACACACACATATATATACACACACATACACACATACAGTTTATAAAGGAAAACATTAGTAGACAAAAGCATAACAGTCTTTAAAATTGCCCATTTGTACCCCCTATTGTAGTTCTTATAGAATCACACTTCAGGCAAATTTTAGGTACATTTGCATCCCCAGTCACCTGGACAATTTTTATATTATTAACCACATGAGTAGAATTTAATGGGAACAGCTCAAATAAAACCTGCCCTCACACTACTTTTGATTGTCAGTTTCCATTTCCTGAATGGCATTGATGGGAGTTCTACTCAGACTCCTTCCGAAATCTTTGAGGAATCCTTCAACATTTAAGAAATATAAATCAAGGTTAATTGAAGAAAAATGAGAGAAAGTGTGTTTTTATGTTGCTCTGATAAATCTGTGGCTAGGCAGTAATTGCAAAACAATACGTAGGTGAAAAATAGAAGCTGACAACTCAAAGTAGCAAATGCTGATTATATGGAATTACATTATTGTGCAGGATCACTCTGCGCCCTGTCCCTATTCATGTGCTCCCTTGGGAAAAGCTTGGAAACCAGGTGCATATTTCTATGTCCGTTATTTTCGTTATACAGGTGGTTCATTGAACAGGACCTTTATTTTTGGATCCCAAAGTTGACTTCATTCCTTGAGCAGTGTGAATTGAGTTTCTCTCATATATGGCCCTTGTTGCAGGCTCCATGAGATTTTTCCTCCCCCCACTCCTTTCCTTCTGGATATTGTTGCCACTGTCAAATGGGAAATACACAGAAATAGGAGATTAAAAATGTAAATTTTATAAACAGAAATCAAAGGTCCTAAATCCTTAGCAAAGAAAAGCCAACATAAGTAAGAACATTAAAAAACATACATAAATAGTGCTTCCAGGCTGAATATGTTAAATAATTCAACAGTTAAGTCATAAGCGTTCTTAAACTTAAGTATAAAAATGCCCTTGACAATATTTCACAGCCGTGCATTTCTTTAAAATATTTAGCATTCTCATTAAAGAGAATGACTTTAGTTTATATATTAGTTACACTCCTGCTTGTTAATATGAAGGAATTTAGGAGCAAAAAGCATTCTTATGTGTATAAGCAAAAGGCAATTTACATACAAAGTTGGACAACTATTCACTTTTTATTTATTTCTGGATCATCAGCATCTATATATAGCTATACAGCATTTAAACAAATTTGTTCCTTAATGTGCAATATTAATATTCTCTGCCCCAAAGTGCCATTTGCTAATGCCATTGTGAAGACAGGTTCCTTCAAAGCTACATGGAAGTCCCTGCTTTAGAAAGACTTAATGAACCTTACATTTTTTGGAATACTGCACAGTGTAATGCCTATTACATATTCATTGCTAGAATGGAAGATTTCCTTTAACTCTGAGCTTCCTGGTCTAGTTCTCTGTAAAACATTGTCAAAAGTCACCAGAGACTTTCGTGGAAAATTGTGACTCTTGATAGCAGGATGTAATGGGGAGGTTTAGAGTAGAGAAGCCAGGAGTCTATCGCCCCACAGGGAGACGTTCTGACAGACAAATGGATGGATAATACAATTTTTGACATAATGGGATGAAAAAGTTTATGCCAGAAAGAACTGAATTAAAGTTATTACTTTAAAAGAAAGTCTGAAGTTTGAAATCATCAGAATTTCCAATGTGTGCCTCATTGTTCTGCGGATATGCAGACGAGATTTTCAAACAGAGATGCTGTCAGCAGATTTACGGAGTCACTAACAAGGCCACCGTAAAATTTTAGTTACCTCTTTGGAAATATCCACTATAATAAACACAGTGTTTCCTTCTTTCTCTCACATTTTTAATAAAAGACATGTAACACTGTTCTTTTATGTTCCTACTTTCCCATTCCAGAAAGCAGAGCGATAATTTTCAGAGGTACAAGATGCAGTTCCAGGGGACGGAGGAATGGAAGACACCCTGTTGTAGACTTTGACCTTTGTTGAAAAGTGCTTCATGATGTAGCCGGCAGGCTTGGAGATCAGGGGTCACAACTGGGCAGCAGGCCTCCCTTGACGTGGCCGGGACTGGTTTGGAAGAGTTACCAATCCCCTCTCCTTTATATTTACCTTGTGTGTCTCTACGGAGACACCACCCAGAACCAGCATCAGATATAGCCATCCATTCTATGCACCCCACCTCGTCTACTCAGCTTTAGATGTTTGGAAGCAGAATGCTACCTTCATTCTCCTCACATTCTTCCATTTTATTTTAGACCTTTAAAAAACACATAATCTCATCATTGGTTCTTGTTTACATTTGAATTCATTCATATTATTTCACCAAGCACAATACTTTGTACCTACCCTTATTCTCTTGTTACTGTGTATGAATTTTATTCATTTAGTGTCTGTCCCCCTTTCTGGATGATTCCATGACGGTCCCACTGTGTCTTTTTGTCATGATGTCTCAGTGCTTACCAGGCTGGGACTAGGAGACATGCACTTTCAGGGACACGCAAGTGAGCGTCTCTTTAATTTTGCACCCTCGGTGCCTCATCTGCCTCGCCCTATTCTTGGCCCTGGTGCTAGAACAGTGCCTGGCACATAGCAAGAGCTCAGTACACACTTGGCAAGGGTCAGAATATCTACTAGATAAGTACAATTTAGAGCATATTCTCTATTGTTAGAATAGATATCCTAATAAAATTATTTTCTTGCCTTTAACATTTTTGAAGGTAGATGCATCTATCAGTGATAGGTTTCACGTAGTTATACAGGAAAAGGAAACCTTGAAACTTAGAGGTAAATACCTCAAGAAGATATTTCTCAAATGGTCAAAGCATTGGCCACTCCAGAGACTGAACTGGTAGGATTCTTAAAATACAAAGTCTGTTTTTAAATAATGCTAAATAATGTTTTAAACCACTATTACTGAATAGTATAATTTATTAAAATTAAATATATGGAATTATGGACATCAAAAGACAGTAAAAGAAAAATAAAGGGGGATGCCTGGGTGGCTCAGTCGGGTGAGCTCAGGTCATGATCCCAAGGTCCTGGGATCGAGTCTCACATCGGGGCTCCTTGCTCAGCAGGGTGCCTGCTTCTGCCTCTGCCTGCTGTTCTGCCTGCTTATGCTCGCTCTCTTGATCTCTCTCTTTCTCTGACAAATAAATAAACAAAATCTTTAAAAAAAAAAAGAAAGAAAAATAAAGGCGAAAAAAGGAAAGGGTAGAAAATAAAAACAAAAAATAGAGGGAAGAGGAAAACTCTGGTCTTGAATGAATTTGTCACCCTGCTTCCACTGAGCTGGCTTATGTGTATGAAGAGATAATCAGTCCAGTGACATGCATGTTGGTGAGAGATACTCTAATAGTTCAGTGTCTAGAAAGCACTATTGTAGACTCCCAGGGCCTTCCCTTAGTGGGGAAGGGGAGAAAAATGTAGACCCTGGGAAACTAACACAGTTTAAAATAATATGTAACAAAAAATGTTAGTGTGCTGACATTTGATTTTTTTTTAAAACATTACTCTGCTAAAACGAAACAAAACCAACCAACTGACCAACCAAAGAAAAACCTGTAACTCAACATGTACTTGGGAGAACTAAACTCTAAACCTTAGTTTTTCTACTTTAGATCACCTGCCAACTTTAATTCTTAGACCTTAGAGCGATATCAGTTTTATTATAACAGTGATATTTAAGAAAAAAAAGTTACAGTGGAGTCAGAAATACCCACTTAGAAATAAGGTGATGATGATGATGATGTTGATGGTAAACATCCAATAAATTCCTAAGGTGTCTTATAAAATACATTCTCCAATGTTTCCCCATTTGATTCTTTAGGAATCATATGGCATGCAGGTATGGGACTAGCCCGTATGTCAAAAAGGAAACTGAGGTTCACAGAAGCCCAGCACTTTAACTGAGGTCAGCTGATGAGTGCATGTATACCTCCACTGAGTTCTCAACCATGTGGAGAGAACATGTTCTCATTGAATTTTCAAGCAATATGTACTACCATGGAGAAGCATAACCCACAAAAGCCAGACCCAGGGTGGCCCCTTAACTTATTTGGAGATTGGTTCAGTATATAGATGTGATGTTTTCAACATGCAGAGCTGTATAGGAATTGGTTCCTGGGCACCTCTTTACCTTGGTAATCCTGAGAAATTTAAATTTTGTCCTAAAGAGGAGTTTGGCATGTCCTGAAAGGAGTGAAGCATCACCTTGTTTAGACATCACACTGCTTCCAATGGCAAACACCATCTGTGAGTTGGGTTCTAGGACTCCTACCAGAATGAAGTCTACTGTATTACAGTCGGTTGTTTATGAGAGGTGCACACTGAAAAACCACATCAAGAGAGGCACCACCGTGACCTGGCTCCCTAGAAAGAAAGTGAATCCCAGTGAGATTCA
Organism: Taxidea taxus jeffersonii; assembly: GCA_003697995.1. NCBI lineage: Eukaryota > Metazoa > Chordata > Mammalia > Carnivora > Mustelidae > Taxidea > Taxidea taxus. The sequence continues at coordinate 80,430 of ML110103.1, read as the reverse complement.
CCCTGGAGAACCACATTTGAAAGGTCAGGGAGGCTGTGCCCTGGAGCAAATTTCCCATGAAACCTATTGTACGCTTCTAGCTATTTTGAAACACAAATTTCCCTCCATGCTAACTTCTATATTCTCAATTCTTTTTCTTTCTTGGTAGGTTTTAATTAATTAATTTCTCAGACTGGGAACTTTACTATAATATTAGAAGATGATGTTTGTTGAAAGCAGTGCCTCAGATTAAACTGATTTCATGAGTACCATATAATGCCCCCCCACCCAGGAGTGGCCTCAGTGGGGAAACTGAGTGTTCTTCTTTAGTCTCTGGAGAAGATCATGAAGCAAGTGCCCATTTGTTCTCTAGGTGCATCAGTCCTGCTCAAAAGCGTGGGGGTAGGGGCAAAAATTATGAGAAATAGTGATATCCAGATGCCATCTGGGTTTGCCACAGAGTGACTGTGAGGTGTCCACTCACCCTCCCTGTGCCTTGGTTTCTGTCAGTAAAATGGGAATATAGGAGCTGCTGGCTCTCTTAAGATCCTGGCCATTCTACTGTTTTGACTACTGTCCCTCCCACTGCCCAGCCATACTACCTGAGCTCTTTATAGTCACAGAACTTCTGACACTAAATGTAGGGGTTTCCACACCAATAGCCAATTCTCCAATTTTTCAGCACCAACTGCATGTCCAACAATTTAGTTATCATACTACTTGTGTTTAGCACAGACCCACAGGTTAAAGGCTCAGTCGCCCAAGACTATCCTCACTCCTGCCCTTCTGATACCAATCCCAAGTTCCATTACTCTTGGCCAACTGGCTATAAATTTAGAAGTTCCCATGATCCACTCACCTCTCAGGTTCAGGAATTCCCTAGAATGACTCACAGAACTCAGGAAAGTACTTTGCTTGATGTTACTGGTTTATTATAAAGATACAGGAACAGCCAAGTGGAAGAAATGCATAGGGCAAATTATGGGGGGCAGGGTTCAAGAAGCTTCCATTATCTCTCCAGGTGTGCAATTCTCCTAACACCTTGGTGTGCTTACCTACCCAGAAGCTCTCCAAATCCCACCATTTAGGGGTTTTATGTAGGTTGCATTTCATAGGCATGATTGATTAAACCACTGGCCTTGGTGATTAACTCTATCTTCAGCTTCTCTCCTCCTTAAAGGTTGGGTGATAGGGCTGAAAGGATCTTTCTGGTGATCAGCCCTCAACTTGAAACTATCTGGGGAACCTCACCAATAGTCCTCTCACTGGCATATTAAAGACACTTATCACTCCACAGATCCCAAGGATTTTAGTACCTGTGTGCAAGGAACCCTGAGACAAAAGCCAGATACTTACTTTTTATTATACCATACTGTCCATTGAAGAAAATTTTCTCCAGGAGTCCCAGATTCTTTACCATCTATTCCAATGCATGTATTTTTACAGTTAATCCTAGCCAAAAGGCCGAGAAGCAATTCCAATGCCTGTATTTTTAGATCACCTTTTATTTCAGCTAAACATTCTTGTCCTTATACTGAGAGTCCTGTGGTTCAGCACGACATGTCTCCTGTCCCCTTTGTTGGAGGGAGGGCCATGTGGGTATACGTCTATATTTGTTGACTCAACAGCCTTCAGTCTTCCTCATGTCTTTTAGACTAGCTTTCAAAGGGCTTATATGTCTGAGCAGGAAATGTGGAAAAGAGCAATGAATAATGGGAGTCATCTTTCTGTCATTACCAGGGGCATTGTCATCCTCACACAGTGACACTCAGCTTGGCACTACTGAAAAAGTTTTTAAAAACCTACAGCTTCTGCATTCTGGGGCATAGACACCTGGTAATAGCATAGGTAACACATATAGGGAAAACACAGAGACCATAGAAATTGCGTAAATATCAAATAATTAACCACACTTAATAAACAGGTGAAAAGAATAGCTCAGTTGATGAGACACAGGCCAGGATTCTGAATAGGGGTGGAGGGGTAGTTCTATGTGACTGAAGGAAACAAATTATTTAACCCTTCTGTGATTTTGTGAAATGATGGCAATGATAACCTCATCTCAGATGTAGGGAGAGAGCAATAGTAAAGATGGCTGGGAACTACTTAGTAACGTGAAGGACATTATGGCACAGTGGGAAGAGTACTGGGCATTCATGACCAGGGACCAGCTATACTAGGCATAAATACAGCAAGTGAGTTTGGAGAAGGCAGACACATGGGTGCTACTGTAAAACACAGTGGGGGACGTCTAGGGGAAGGGACACTCAAAGTCCTCTTTGCTCTAATCACCTGTCACTGGCCTTCTTGCCCTCCCTGTCTTCTTACTGCACTGACACCCCCTCTCCCTGGCAGTTTCTCTTCCATTGATTTCTGTAACATGGCACTATCTTGATTTTCCTAGCTCTCTTTTGAACATTGTAGTATAGAGAATATTTAAAAATGTTGACATACATTATTTTCAAGTATAATATGTAAATGGCTGAATGATGCTCTATCATGTGGATACATCATAAGTTACTTAAGCATTTCTGTGGGTAGATATTTAGATTGGTTCTGTTTTTACTCTTCTATATGTGCATTTCTTTTACTTTTTTTTTTTTTTTTGTCAGAGAGAGTGCACACAAGCAGGCAGAGTGGCAGGGAGAGGCAGAGAGAGAAGCAGGCTCCCCGCTGAGCAGGGAGCCCGATGTGGGACTCGATCCCAGGACCCTGGGATCATGACCTGAGCCGAAGGCAGTGGCTTAACCCACTGAGCCACCCAGGTGCCCCTATATGTGCATTTCTTAAAATGTCCTCTGCTGTTTACCTGGCAGCCAGTCCTACATAAGAACCATTCCAACACCTCTCTAACTTGTATTTATATCATAGAGAGTGCAAGTGATTCTTGCTCCCACTATTTTATGTCATCTCTCAAAATTTTAACCTCAGTCTTCTTTCTTCTTTACTGTAATTCTCCTATAAATGGACTTTCAAGACCTCAAAAACACCTCAACTGAAAGCTCTAGAACTGAACTCTCCTTATTCAACCATCCAAACAGTCATCTGTCCATACATCTATCCACCACCAATTATGGTGGATACTCATATGAATGGATACTCCATTTATTCACTGTTTTTCTAGAGAAACAATGATGAAGACATGGCTTCTGTCCATAATAGATAGATAAGTAGAGTTGAGGAAGAAGATAGACAGATCCCTGATTAAGTAAAATTTATACAAAGTGGATGAATAGTCCTAGTTGGGATACCCAGCTTGATGTGGAAAGAGGGAGGGTATTTGGGACAGTTTACCCAAAGCAGGTGGCATCCATGCTGAGTTCTGAAGGATGTGTGTGTGTTTGCTAGGCTAAGGAGGATAACAAAGAGAGATTTAGTCAGAGAAGTAGCAAGAGAAAAGGAAGAAAGAGGGGCACCTGGGTGGCTCAGTGGGTTAAAGCCTCTGCCTTCGGCCCAGGTCATGATCCCGGGGTCCTGGGATCGAGCCCCACATCAGGCTCTCTGCTCGGCGGGGAGCCTGCTTCCCCCTCTTTCTCTCTGCCTGCCTCTCTGCCTTCTTGGGATCTCTATCAAATAAATAAATAAAATCTTCAAAAAAAAAAAAAAAGAAAAGAAAGAGAGAGAAGAAGGCATATTTGTGGAACTGCAAGCAAATCAGTAAGCTATCCTGTGTGTGTGTGTGTGTGTGTGTGTGTGTGTACACCTTATGCACAGGTATGAAAAGCCAGTTTAACCACGAAAGGAACAAGACTGTGGAACATCTTGTTCCTCACACTAAAGTTGGACTTCCATCTGAAGGCAGTGGAAAGCCATTGAAGGATTTTAAGCAGGGAAGTAGCATGGCCACCGTTGTTTTGAGGGAGACTGCTCCGCACAGCAGGGAGAATGAACTGCAGCTGGGCAGGACAGAGACAGGGAGAGAATTTACAAGATAGAAGAGATGAGGAGGATGTGAGCTAGGTGACAATGAGGATGAAGAAAAGAGGGGAAATACAAAAGCTGTTGAAGAGGTAGAATTGACAGAAGAACTGATTATTTGGGAAGGCGGGGGTGGGGTGGTGAGGGATGAACAGGAGGCACTAACCGCTCCCAGGTGTTCAGGTAACTAAGCTTTTGTAGGGCTTCCATATAGATTGGACCACCTGATATCACCCAAGGAGAGCTGGTCAACCATGAGATGAGAGGAAGGCCAGGGACACAACCCTAGAATCACTAACATTTCCATGGCAGTTCTTCCTCATGAAGGATGCTAAATTCACAAGGGCTCAAAACTAAAGGCTTGCATCTTTAACCCAAGGCTCTTCAACAATGCATAACTGCAGTGCTCTGGCATTAGCTAATACCATGGCAACTGCTAAAATTCTTGACATTTGTATGTGCCAATAATAGTGTAAGGTAGGTTTTATTATTGCTTTGTGAATGATAATTAGAGAGGCTTACATTACTTTCCCAAGTTTATGCAGCTAATAAGTGAAGGAATCAAAATCTCACCCAGGTCTGTCTGATATCAACTGCACCACTGCCTTGGTTTGATCCCTCAAGATGGCTGCTCTGATCCGTCATGCTAGTCCTACCTGTAGCGGGGCTCTGCTTGGTTTCCATCAGTTCACACTCCAGACTTCGTCTAGGAAGCCACATCTCTCCCTCAGAGGCCTTCTCCCCAACTCACTTTATCCTCCATTTTGCATCTCCCTAGTACTTTTTTAAAATATCATTTGTATTTTGTTCTTTCTGGTTTAGATTTTGGAGCAATCCAGCCAGAATCTATTAAATGCCAGACGCGTGCCAGATATGACAATGAGCACTTTTTAATACATGCCACCCTGTGCCTGAGATCCTGTAGATGGATGCTGTTCCTGGAGGAGGTAAATGCAGTATTGGGATTGGAACTTGGGCCTCCTAAACTTCAAAATCCATGCTTAGAGGAAGAGAGAGAAAAAGAGAGGAAGGAAAGAAAGGAAAAGAGAGGGACAGGAAAACAGGGATAAAAAATGTAAAAGAAACATTGTAATACAGGCAGTAATTTTGGAGGCAACTATCAGGACTGGCCATGGGTCTCAAGAGGGCTCATCTGGTAAACACAGATCAGAGGTGGTTGTAGACGTTTACATTTTCCTTGGTTTGAGAAGGGAAGTGCTCCTCACCAATACGACTTGTTCTAGAGCATATCACAGACCTTAAAAAAAAAATCTTGGGAAGAGAAATATCATGGAAGATAAAATCCATGTAGCCAATGGGTAGCCAAGCTTTCTCAGAGGTGCTACAATTGAGGCTTCATTGATGCATACACACAGCAGAACATCTGATAACAGCAAATGAGCTGGGAAACCTAACAGTCACTTGGCGCTACTACACAAATATATAAAGGTATCAAAGTTAACAACTTATATAATAATACCAAATAAGATAATGTCAGATGTGGGAGCTGATTTACTCTGATGTCCTAGCTTTGGGGGGCTGCTAGGATCTTTTCTGCACTGTAGAGTAACAAGGTTGTTCGCTTTTACGGAACTAAACATTCTGTACTTTCTTTCCCTAGAATGAGCGCCACCCAATTTCCTCTCGTCTGTGCATATTGCAAAGCCACTTGTGAAGCCATGCTTAGCAAAACCTCTTTATAAGGAGCCAGGTAGGGGCGCCTGGGTGGCTCAGTTGGTTAAAGCCTCAGCCTTCGGCTCAGGTCATGATCCCAGAGTCCTGGGATAGAGCCCCGCATCGGGCTCTTTGCTCTGCACGGGGCCTGCTTCCTCCTCTCTCTCTGCCTGCCTCTCTGCCTACTTGTGATCTCTGTCTGTCAAATAAATGAATAAAATCTTAAAAAAAAAAATAAGGGGCCAGGTAATCAATATTGTGGGCTTTTAAGGCCATGTAGCCTCTGTCGCATCTGCTCAGTCCAACCCCTGTAGTGTGAAAGCAGCCACAGATAAAATGTAGCAAGTGTGCCGGCATTCCAATAAAACTTTATTTATGGGCACTGAAATCTGAATTTAATAAAAGCTTTCGTGTGTCAATAAATAGAATTCTTTTGATTTTTAAACCCACTTAAAAATATAAAAACCATTCTTAGCTTGTGGCTCTATGGAAACAGGTAGTGGACTGGGTTTGGCCTGTGGCCCAGAATTTGCTGACCCCTATACGACAGTCCAGAAAGCAGAGGGTGGTTGGGTTCTTCTGTGTTCATAGGACAGCTTTCCAGAAGGAAGTCATTAGCTAACTCTATTAGTGCCTCCGAGCTTCAACTATTAATTGGTATTGTTTCTTATTCTCTGCTATATTTTAAGGTATGAACCTAAGGAATTTTAAAGTCATTATGTGGGTGAGGGACTGTTAAAAATAAAACCTTCAGGTTTAGAAGTAGTAGAGAGGGAATAGAAGATGTTAGCGAATCCAGGAGTTTTCAGGTAAATGGTTCAGAAAGCACTGGGCTGGGTGGCAAGTTGCCTCTAAAGGTCATTGGTACTACTTTGCATCTTCTCTTTATATACTTTATGTCTCTCATAAAATAAAGTTGAAGCAGTTTAATTTAACAGTCTAATTAGTAATGGATTTTTCATTTTATATTTTTGACTATGCAATACAGAGGTCTAGATGTGACTAAGTCCAAGAAAGGATATGTGTATATTACATCGGGCCTTTCTGACAGCAGACTAAATGGAAATAATCTGTTTCTGTTTGCTTGCCAAAGAATTGGTGGGTGTGGAGAGATATAACTGCATTTTCTCTGAATAACAGGCCCAAGGATTGGGATACACTTTGAGCCTCACTTCAACCATTATGCAGTTGTTTCCTGATATTATATGTGGTCAACAGAAAAAAATCAGAACAGCCTTACCCACCAGATCTTGAAAGTCAACACCTTGGGATTCTTTTTTTTTTTAATTGGTTTTACACCTCTGAGCCAGAGTATGAGGGGCTAGGGCAAAGATGAAGATCTGAGTAAAGACCTGGTCTTGAAACTTGACGAGACTTCAGAGAGACACCTCTCTTGGGAGTTCAGTAAGACTCTGCACACATCCTCATTGAGGAGGCGAAGGATGGACGAGAGGCTAAGGGACCGTGCTGGAGTCATGCTTTTCCTGTATAAGCCAGAGAAGGGGCTACTTTTAAATTTAATTTTGTGATTTAATCTCTCTAAAATAATTTAATCCTCTTGCTCCACTACAGGTGATCAGCCCAAAACAGCAACAAATATCCCCACAGATACAATATTCACTTGAGAATATACAGATTTTCAAAGCTGAAAATAGGTTTGTTTTTTTTTATGAACAATCCCATCAAAACACAGATTAAGTCCCTAACCCATCAAAAAAATCCTTAAAATGTCTATAATTCCATTCATGCTATAAACAAATCTTCCGATTTGGGGGACTCTTTAGTGTATTTAAAGAAAAAGATGCCTATAATTTTCTGAGCTGTGTTTTGTAAGGCAGCTGTAATAGACACATATCTTGTGACATTTTGAGAAAGACCAAAAAAAAAAAAAAAGACCAAAATTTTTTATTTTCTTTGGAAAACAAGTTGTTTTCCAGTGATATATGTTCTTATATTTTGAGATACAATACTTCTAACTTCAACACGTGGCACTTTCCATGTACACAGTGTAGGAGAGCATGTACGGAGCTCCGCCTCCTCTGGCCGTCCTTCTGGTGTCTGGGTTTGGGAGAAAAGGGCCTTCAGTCTGCAGGTCTGATGCATCACAGTTCACCTGTTCTGTAAGTGCACCGAATTCACTTCTGCTCCACTTTTAAGGTGGGCTTGTTGGGCTCACTAGGGACTACTGTACCCCAGGGGCCTAGAGCCAAAGATGAACACAGAAGAACCGATCTGGTAAATTACTCTGTCTTCTGTTGCCCTCCTGATCTGTTCCAGTGCTGGAATACACTAGGCCAAAGGAATATTTTCCCAAATATGGGTGGAAAAAGCATTTATGTAAACTGGGCATGGTCTCTATAGAGCTGATTTTCTTCTTGGGGAAGGAAGGAACTGGGAGGTGAGAGGTAGGCAGAGAGGGGGAAGCAATCCCAAAGGTGAGGGGTGTGAGTGGTGAGGCCTGTGTGGGTGGGGAGGGGAAAGATATGTTCTTTCAGATAAAATTAATTGGATCTGTAAATGGCAAAAAGGAAGACTTGAGATGGCTTAGCCCACTTTGGCTGATTCATTTAATGAAGTTTGGGTGAAGCTTTAGCCGTGTTTTGGGGTCATTTATATCCATAGTACCAGGCACCTCCTATACGTAAGCCTAATTTATAGTAGCTTTGGCTTTGCTGCTGGGCTCATGTGGTTCAAAAACTGCAAGACTTTGGCACCTATGTCCAGGGGAGGATGTTTTCAGAGAGAGAGAGAGGTGAGGGAGAGAGAGATTGAGACATGGAAATGGTTGCATTCTTGCATCCCCTTTGGGTTGGGGGGAATAGGCCATGTTGCAGCCAAAAGAGAAACAAAGGATGGCACGGAGAAAACGGGTTCACTGAGAGACTAACCCTTATTTACTCAGGGAAGGTAAAGAACAAGCACAAAAAGGAGTGTGAGGGACCACTGGCACCTGTTATCGGTCATTAACAAACGACCATGTACTGCTAATCTGTGATCATAAAAAGGCCATCTGCTAATGCTCAAAGGTCATTAAGATGCCAGCCATGTTTACTCTGTTCTCATTGGTTGGGCCAGTCATTTCCAAGAAAAAAGGGGCTTCAATGGTTATTGTGGTGCCTGCTAATGCCGCTCTAGTTATTGGTCTGTCAGTGTTTCCTTTATAACCCCCCACTCTAATCTGATTTAAAATACAGCCACAAAAATAACAGGTTTACTGAATATGCATATATGTGTACATGTATGTGCTGTTTATTTTCACACAGGGGGAAATTTGAAGTACACCAGCTTGACTCTATTCTTGTTCAAAGATATTCATTAAAAAGGAAAGGTGATTTCTTCATTTCGCGTCTTCTTTTATTTAACTTGACCAATGGGCCTATTTTGTATAATAGCCTTCCCGCAATCCCTAAAAACTATTTTCCTCGATAAACATCTTTCCAAGGAAGAGCCATTATCCCAACTTGACGGAGACTTTGGCTTTTCCATGCTGTTGAGAGAATTGGATTATGTGTGGGTTGACCAAAGACTGGATTAATGTTGGGACTGTGCCTTAGAAAGGCACGTACTGAATTAAACTTACCTCCCCTTTTGCCTGCTTCTCTTGTCCCCAGAAGTTATCAGATGGGTTACCCGATTGATTTTGTTTCTCTGACTTTTCCTGTGGATTTGTGCATGTAGTTCTCTCTAAAGAGGAGAGGGTAAATTATTTTTTCTTTCCTTTTGTTTTGTAAAAAACAAAACAAGGTAACAGTGAATTCCTAGAAACCTAACAGGGTGATAGACTATGTCGAGTGTTCAAAAGTGTTACTAATATTAGAGGAGTTATCTAGAGCTAAATAATCTCATTATTATTATATGTACACACATGTCAGTGTGAGATATATGTCTAGAACTTTAAGGAACTGTTCTTTTTTTCTTATATATTTTCTTGTCTCCTCTTTTAGGATTCTCCTGGAAAAGGAAAGCTAGATATAAAGCTCTGTGTGTAAACTAATTGACCAAAGGACTCACAAGCAAGTTATGTAATTTTAAAATTCTATCTCCAGTGTGTTCATTGCGGCTGTTAAGGAAGGTGGCTCTTATTAGTGGGTGGCCTGGCAGACACCCATATGTTCTACTACCTGGCCACAGCAGGTGGGCAAGACAGAACCCACTTCTAAAATATGAATTTTAGCAATACTCTGTGTGTGTGCGTGCATGCGTGCGTGCACGTGTGCATATTTGGGGGTAAAACAAGCAAAATGGTCAGACCTTCAAGGTCAATGTAGACCTGTATGTGTAAGTGTGATTTTTAAAAACCCAGGCAGTTGGGGTTTTTTTGTTTGTTTGTTTTGTTTTGTGTTTTGTTTTTTTTTTCTCCTGAGATTCTTTAGTGATGGAGGCCAAGATTGTTGTTCAGATTTTTTCTCCTTCATTTCTGATAGCATCATCGTTTCTCATCATACCCTTGCCTTTCATCTCTGCCAATTAAGTAAGTAGCCAGAGCCTTGTTTTGAAAGTTCTGAGTAGTTAGTAAGCTCTTTTTTTTCTGAGCCAAGCCAACGTGTCCTCTGGAGGCCTCTGAATGAGGGGTCTGTCCACTGCCCCCACTTCTGTCTGCCTGTTAGTGCAGGCCTGGGCTTAATCTTTTGCTTTCAACGAGTTGCAAGGGGGGTGGAAGTTATAGAGCAGGGGGTGGGGTGGTGACCGCAGGTGGCTGAAGAAAGAGGTCTTGTTCTCATGATGCTAAATGGCTGGTTAGCACTGCTTTTACTGTGAAATTCAGCTTCTGTCACTTCGTGGTTAATTGCTTTATTATTCTCAGATCCAGATTGGACCTGATTTAGTTCTGTCAGGAGCCATGACTCCTCCTGGCATTTGGCCAGGATCCTTTCGATCCTTTGATCTGAGGTTTTATAATCACATTACCGTTCAGATTGCAGCAGGAGGCATGGGGCTTTTGCAGCCGCTTTCTACTTAGAAGTGCCCAGGTTTGCTCAGTGGGTGGATAGAGTGTGACTTTGACGTGGGCAGGGGACAGGTGATTGGGGTCTTATCCCTAACTCAGTTTCTCCTTCCCGGTCTTGGGCTTTATGGGTTTAATTTGCTTTCCTCTTTCTGTTCTGCCCCAAATGGTGACGGTAGCAGGCATATGGACTCGCCTGTCTGGTGGGTTTATTTTCAGCCGTCTCTGAGTTGAACCCTGGGTAAGGTTTTGCTCTCCTCTTTTGCCAGAGCTTTTCTACATCAGCTGCCTGTCCATACCGTGAAACAAGCCAACAGGTAGTTAAAATGGCCTCCCCCATAATTGTAAGCAGAGGCTGGCTGGCCCCCATCGATTGTTCTAGGCTGAAAACGTCGAGCAGCCCATGGGCGGTGGGCTGTGTTGTTAGTGTGCCTGGTGAGGGTGAGAAGCAGAAGCAAGGAAGGCCTGGGCTTTTTAATAGGCAGGGCTGTAAATGTCGGCCAGGCCTAAGTCACAGATGCACCACAGAGCTCTTTCAAGCCCTTATTCCTATGCTCCACTTGTAACTATTTTTAACCTTATTAAAAAGGAGCGAAATGCTTCAGCTTCACAAGCGCATACTAGAGTCTTGCAGTAAATTTCTTTGGTTTATAACTCCACCTTTGATTCAGAAGGCCAGCGGGCATGAGAACTTGGATAAACATAAATCTCCAGATCTGCTCCAGGGAACCACATGCAGTTAGGGATGGGCTAGAAGCTGGCCCTGGGGCTCCGCTGGAGCAGAGGGGAAGGAGAGGCTCCCCTCTTTGGATTTTCAGGCAGCCCAATCTTCAGTTCAATCTTGCAAAGACAGAATTTGTGGCATTTGTGTAATAGAAACACAGGCAAAAGTCAGAAGCATGCACCCAGGCAGGTGATGTCTGATAAATTGAGCTGCACGTGACCAGTTTCCCAGCATAAGGTCAACAGGCCGTGGAAGCCAACGGCTGGTGTAGGAGGCAGAAATGGGGCTGTATTACAGGACCAGGGGATTTTTGTCTTTTTTTCCATGTCTTACATGGCAGCTCCTCTTCTATCAGTGGCAGGGGCTAAAATCTCATTTAGAATTTCTTCTAAGCTATCTAGTTGGGAAAGTCTTTGCTAACTTTTGAAAGAAGGACTTTTGTTGGGGCAGGCCTGATCTTGGTCCCAGGTCCCTACATGGGTCTCTTTGTCAGGATTCGAAACAGAAAGAGACTCTTGCCAGTATACTGCTTTGAGTTCAGATGCCCATTATGTGAAGAAGCCCAAAATGGACTAAATTTCAGATAGTCAACAAGGAGGCCTAAGATGAGCTGGTGTGATAACAGAAGTTTCTGGTTTAAGACTTTGGTGGTCATTGTGGGGTGTCTGTTAAGTGTACTGTGCAAGAATTGAAGGAGCATTGCCTGGGACAAACAAGACAGGATTTCTGTCCTAAGAGCTTGTCATTTTATTAGAGATGCCACATCCAGTTATAAAGCTGAATGGGGGGACGCCTGGGTGGCTCAGTTGGTTAAGCAGCTGCCTTCAGCTTAGGTCATGATCCCAGCATCCTGGGATCGAGTCCCACATCGGGCTCCTTGCTCGGCAGGGAGCCTGCTTCTCCCTCTGCCTCTGTCTGCCTGTGCTCACTCTCTCTCTCTCTCTAACAAATAAATAAATTAAAAAAAAAAATCTTTAAAGCTGAATGGGGCATACATGACTAGAGAGTTAACACCACTGGAAGTCAGAAAAGAAAGCATTTATGGTGCCAGGACAGGTCAGGGCACTAGAGTCTCAGGTACCATTAAATGTCGGGTGTCATGAACATCTGGCATTTTTAACTGTTGTTGATTACTTCTCTCCACTCACTTTCTCTTTACTGTGGGAGAATTCCATGCCACATGATTGATTCAGCTGAACTGCCCCTACATAGGGTTGTGCATGTGACTGAGGCTGGGCCAATCAGAATATCTCACTGTTTTGGCTATGTTGATTGGTTCAAAGATGGACCTCTGACTCCATCTAGCCAATCATAAGCCTCCTGAAATTCTTGCCAGAGCTAGAGGGAAGACTTGTTCTTTCTACTGGGCTTGCCAGCAGTGTGTGCATGTGGGGCTGCTGGCAGCTCTTCTGACACAGTGTGAAGAGAGCCAATTTGAGCTGAACAGAGATAAGAAGAGCTAAGAGATGGCAAGAGAAATAGACATCTTTCAGTGACATCATTTGAGTTTTGTATCTAGCACTGTATGGAGCCATTTAAGTGGGCCAGTAATTTCTTTAGTCTTTACTAACTTGAGTCAGGTCCTATAACTTTTGAGTGGAGGAATTTGACTAATATGGGATGGGGGGGTATGATAGAAATGTTTCAAGGAAGGAGGATATTTGTTTCTATGTGAGTGCTATGTCTTGTAGACAGTGTAGTAACTTTACCCAAAACAAAACAACAACAGAGTGTGTTACCCTGGCTAACTCTTTTCTCTTGAAGACAAGCTACATGGCAGTATATAGAATTAAGGCAAGATGAAATGTTTATTGGTGCTGGGCCCAAGAAATCCATTTTTAGAAATATATTTATCAGGGTGAGATATTTATCAGGGTGAGTTACTACGCAAACCTTCCCAACTTTCTTCAGAAACCTCATTATCACCATATATTCTGCCAAGAACACACTTTGAAACATGATACTTTGACTAGAACATTCAATTCAATATTTATTGAACTCTGTGAGTCAGTTATTGTGCTAGGTTTGGGGATACACTGAGGAACAGGATAGACATAGTCTCTCTCCTCAAAGAACTTATGAACTCGAAAAATAATATAAGCTGATATTATTTAATGAGAAGAGAGTTTTCCAGTGGCTTTGTATTTGCTAAACATTCAATGTCTAAGATCTCTCTCAAGACTTTGTTTTATCTGGGTCTCAGGACATACCTGTCTCATAGTTTTAATATTAGAGATCCCTAACTCGTTCTTAGAGTTTTTCTGCTAGTTAACCTGTGCTTTATGGCATAATCCACTGGTCTTGGTGCTTTATGGCATAATCCACTGGTCTTGGTTTATTTAAGTGTTAAATTTCTAAAGGATTTGCCATTCCTATCAACTTGCTTTGTACAGTGCCAACTAAAAGGTTATGCTCAAATTAAAAGAAAAAAATTAAAAAGAAAAAAATAATATTGTGCCAATTCCAGCTGAATTGAGTATAATATTTTTGTATTCCCTCTACAACATCCTCCCCACTTTCTGTTGTGGTCTGGAATATCAATAATTGTAGGCTAGTTTTATGTACTTTTATGCTTCTCAGTAGTGATACACTCATGGTAGCAAAATATGATGGCCCAGAGGCTACAAGTAATGGAGATTTTAAGTGCTGGTAGACCTCTTCTCTCATTTGCTAGAGTAATTGAATCAGACTTAGGTTCAAACCCTGGCTCTATCACTTAGTAGCTATATTTCTTGGGTCATATTGCTTAATTACTTTGAACTTCATATTCCTCAATGGTAAAATGAGACCAAATAATAATAATATCTGTCTTGGATGTGAGGACTAAGTGAAATAAGGCATAAAAAGTGGTTAGCAAAATACTGGCATATAAAATTATGCAAAAGATGCTAAAGTCAGTGTGTGCACATATGATGAAAAACAAGATACTTTTACCACCTCAGAGTATTTACCATCTCTCCAAGATACATAGACATTACAAAGGGAAAAATAGTAATTTTATAGTGGAGAAACCTGACAAAAACTGCTTTTGTCAAGTGATCAGAGTAACATCATTAATAATGAGGTTTACAGTCCATAATAATTGGCCAAGTAGAAATCGTGTGTCTCCTGATACGATGCACTGAGAGGGACACAACACCGCATTTATGATATGATTGCCAAAAATCTATAACCTGAATTTAATCATGCAGAAGCATCAGACAAACCCAGATTTGGAGACATCAACAATAAAGAAGTAACTGACCTATCCTTTTTGAAAATATCAGGGTCACGAAAGATAAACTACAGATTAAGGAACTGTTTAAATGCAATGTATGATCCAAGATGGGAGACTGGACCAGAAAAAAATGGGGGGAGGGATTTCAATAGGGTATTTGGCAAAATTTGAATATAATCTTTAGATTTGATTATAACATTTTTTCAATGCTAATTTCCTGATTTTAGTAATTGTGTGATGGTTATGTAAGATGTTAATAGTTGAGGAATCTTAGTGAAAAGTATGTATATATAAATTCACGTCAATTTTATAACATTACGGAATCAAATTATTTCAAAATGGAAAGAAAATGCATGTAGTAGGCATTCAATAGATCATGTTGTGACTGAGGGAATCTTCCTGAATCTGGGCCAGTCATTTAGATGAGGTTGGCAGCGTTGAGTGCTGTGTCTGTGTGTACCTCTGCTGGGAGGTCTGGCAGCTCCATGAGGGTGTTAGACATTCGCAAGGACATTCTGGGGCTGGTTTCTATCTGGCTGTCTCCCTAGGGTATGTCCTTCATCTCCACAGCTCCTTTGAGAAAGAAGTTTGAGACAAGCAGGAAGTTACTTTCTAACAGTTTTTAGAAATCCGGCTCCTCCTCTGAGGTCAGCATGATTGTCCAGTTGACACAGATCCACCCAGAGCTGTCTGTTTTGTTCAAACATTAATTCTGCTCTGGAAGCTACCATCATCCTTTTGCTTGTTGGGCCTTAACTTTTGATCATGGGGAACAGGAGGAATAATGATAGACTTAACAACAAAGGGTTAAGTGTCCAAATCTGACATTCACATTGTCAATATAGTACATGTCCTAGAAGAAAACTTAGGAAAGGCGACTAAAGCCACCAAAGGGGCATTAATACAAGGATATACAGAGTTCTAGAAGGAGACGTGGTTCTGGAAAAACCAAACCAGAGAGAGGTTTTGACCTGTAAAATGCATAAGGTCATGGAATGTAAACATGCGTTCTTAGCCATTCGTGACAGAAACTGGCTGCATGTCAAAATGGGAAAGGACCAGATCGGGGAAAATAAAAGGAAAAGCTACCACCAAAGTAAACAAAACAGGCATGAGCCTTGTCATCAAGTAGCAAGTAACATCAAGTAACAAGTAACATGTAACAAGGGTGATGAGGTTTGTGAAGGGCTTGAATGAATCAGGTGATAGATCTGAGAGAGGGTGAAACTGTGGAGAGCGGAGTTGCTGGCCGGGAGCATGGGTATCTCTTCCCCCGAAGCCCTTTCCATCCTGGTTAGAATTGCATCCCAAACTCAGGAATGTCCCTCTTCTTAATTTTGCTCATCCACTCATAGCCCCTTGAACCTGGGCTGCTGTGAATCGGTGGCGATGATCTCACAAGGAATGTTGTGAAGTTAACAAATACGATTTGTAATAGGCACCGCAGATATAAAGTGCAGTAAAATGCTAATGAATGATAGTGTGCATCCACTGGTTAGCGGGCCAGCGCAACAGGCCAAGGATAACAGAAAAAGAGACTGCCTTTTGAACACACAAAGTGCTATCCTATTCATCTGGCCTCACGCCTGCCACCATGGGAGGCTCTGGCCCTCATTATTCACCCAAACAACTTCCTTTCCCTCTCTGTCTGGGTCTGCAGGCTGCTTTCTGAGCAAAGAAAGATTCCCTGAAACCTTTTGGCGCCATCAACAACAGCAGCAGCAAGAAAAGTTTGGCTTGAAAAATTCATTCATAGGTTGAAAAAATACAATGGAAATCTATCATTATGGATGTTTCTGAGAGAGGGAGAAAAAAGACCCGGGCTTTGTTTTGCATTTTGGTAAGAAATGATATATAGCTACCTCGTAAAAACAGTTTTATTAAAAAGATCTTCTCGCCCTGAATTCAAAATACGAATTGTGCCCTCTTATCATCCAGTCACTTTAGAATGAAAGTTGAAAATGCTGATACTGTGGAACTAGCCCTTGGTATTCTATCTCATAGCTGATATATTTGTCTAATACTTTGGTTTTTGAAGGCCCATTACTCAGGACCCATGTGCAGGGCTGTTCATTTTAATCTTTTCTGCGTACTGAAAACAGGAATGTGAGGAAGAACCTGTAGATAAGGTTCCCTCTTCTGTGTCGGTAGGTGATGGGGTACGAGCCAGATAGCAAGACAAATGAAGTTGTTGTCACCCTCAGAAAAGGGTTCTGACCTCAGATTTGTGGGGCTTTTGCTTAGGGAAACCCTGCTCAGGAATAGGGTTCTATGTTGGTTAGAACATCCCTTCTTTTGTGGAGTAGAAAATTTTAAGAGCCCAACAAGTATGCAGATATTCATAACGGGGAGTTCAGGGGGCTTCCAACACCTTAGTTTCACAATAGAACAGTTAGAATCTTACTATGTCTACTCTGCCCTAATGAAAGGAATCTCTTTTGTGCCTGAAGCAGCATATTGAGGACCAGTTAGGAGTCTGGGGCTGTCTTGTGCTATGAAATGTGAGTGGAATCGTGGAGTTCTGACTCCATGGTGCCTCTGGGTTCCTTGAATGGTTCAAAGCGAGGGTGGCTGAGGGTCCCAGAGTAAGCTGTTTCACAGTGCTAATACCTTGGTTTACAGAAAGCCATCCAGCAATTATACAGATGCTTGACAGTGTTATCATCATTATTTATTTTGCTATAAGCTAGATTTATAGCATTTGTAATACTAAGCATAAGAAACATTAATAGCTTTACTAATTATATCACTACTTACAGATATACAAAGTGATAAAAATGCCAAGTAAAGTGAACTAGTAAAACATTTTTAAGAGAATTTTGAAATCACTTGCTGATTGATGATGCCTTTGGTGAGTCTTGGGGTTTGAATGGAGAAGAAGACAGCCTTCTTTGTAGATTTAAGTCTTGCTTTCCTGCCTATTTGTGATAAATTGAAAGTAATTCTGCCTTAACCTGACCATAATCAACTGAGCCATGTATTTAATGTGGAGCCAACAAAATGTACTTTGTTTTGGATCAGAGCTAAATGAAAATCCAAGTGTGGAGAAGGAGAGAGGAAGAGGGAGGGAGAGAGGGAGAGAGGAAACGATCATAAATGAAGTGGGGGAGTAAAGAGAACTGAGGAACTAACACTGTGTGTCTCCCCATTCTGGTTATTGATCTTGCTCTGTGTTCTCCAGAAAACACCTTGTTATAAATGAGGATATTGAGTGAAGAAAAAGAGTTAATAAATCCACTGCCTTTGCCACAACTGCTAATGGAAATCCATGAGCAGTTTCAGTACTGGACAAGTAAAAAGACCAAATTTGGAATGGAGGACATAGTGGATAAGAATTGAGTAGGCAGCATGCCCGGTCCGTGAGCTGCTGTGCTGGGCAACATTTTTTGTGGGTTGCAGTTCACAATTCCTGAGGTCCTGTCTGTTGACCTGTATAACAAGTCAGCAGCAAGACTGCCATTGCCGTCCTAGAGCAGGAAGACCTCTGCTTTTGTAAATAAAGTGTTCCTGGAACACAGCCATACCCTCCCATTGAAGTATCATCTACCGCTACTCAACCCAGAGTTGAGCAGTTGTGACAGAGACCTTATGGCCCCCAAAGCTGAAAAGATTTACTATCTGACCATTTATTTAAAAAAAAAAAAGATGACTCTAAAAGAGTGCCCATTTTTCTAATTATTTCTCACTGGGATGCAGTACATGCCTACTTCAAAGTTTTCACTGCTTATCCCAATGCTGTCTGAGCATCAGAAGCCTGAGATGGGGGAGGGGAGGGTGCGTGTGTAGAAGAAGGCCCTTCTGTTTGTGCAAAAATAAGAAGTGTGACCCTTTAAAAAAACGGCCTAGGTTGCATTAGATAATCCTGATTTTAAATGTCTAATCTTAAAGCTATAACTCAGGGATAAAAGAGTGTGAGTATTTTTATTTGTGGTTTGTGGTGGGTCTTATTGCATTTCTCCGTCTTCTTAAAGCTAGCTGGGAGGTTCATAGTAGGGAATAACTCACCTAAGCCAACTTGAATGAAATCTCCACCACCACCTCCCCGAAGAAAATTCCTAACGTGGAAAATTCATTTCAGGAAGAGAGGTCTCTACTTTTGAAATGTTTTGACCTGATTTAGAGGCTAGATATAAATAAAAAAGAGGGAGCTGTTTACTCACCAAACTTATGATAAAATATTTGAGAGCTCACCCATACTGGATGCAATCTAACAATATTTGCAAAGTAGACATTGTACTTCTGTTGCTTTCATTTGCCTCTGAACAATTCTTAGATTTTTTCCATCACCCTTGATCTCATTGCTGCCTATATAGAATTCTATACCCTATAAAATTTAGCTGAAATTCAACCACTTTCATGACTATTTCTCAACTAACTCAGCTGAGGATAATGGAAAACTCACAGGCTTTGCAATCCGATAGGAAGACCTGATAGAAAGAGCTGAGTTCACATCCTCATGGCCGAGGGGCCACAAACAAGTTACTCAAACCCTCTGAGGTTCTGGTTCCTCATTTGTAAATGGGTGAAAGACGAATCTCTGGGCACCTGGGTGGTTCAGTCACTTAAGCTTCTGCCTTCAGGTCAGGTCATGATCTCAAGGTCCTGGGATGGACCCCCAGCGTAGGCTCCCTGTTCAGTGGGGAGTCTGCTTCTCCCTCTGTCTGCCACTCCCCCCTGCCCCCAGCTCCTGCTTTCTGTCTCTCTCAAATAAATAAAATCTTTTAAAAAACAAAAGTGAAATCTCAGAATCATTCTGAAAATTAAGTGGGATGATCCATGTAAAGGGCTTGGCGGGCAATAGGTTTTCTTCAATGAATGATGATAAGAAGTATTATTTTCATGGGTACAAGACTTCTGTTTAGAATAATAGCAATTGCCTGTGCCAATTAAGTGATGCTTTCTGTATATTGTTTTACATTTTTAGTTTCTTTTCATATATATATTTCCCCTTACCTAATTGAATTTTGTTCTTCTAAGAGCAGGCACCACATCTGTGTATCTGTTCAAGTGTGTTGCAAATATTAGGTGCTTAATAAGTGTCTGAATTGATCCTGGCTCTTTAATTTGTTGGGTGAGTGAGGAGAACCCAGAGCAAAGAGACTGCGTTGTTTTGCAAGCTCACTAGATTGTTCCAGGGACTGTGGTGGTGGACAGGGGGAGAGCCCTGCCTCGCCCAAGTGTGACAGAATACCCAGATGTCTACATTTGCAAAGTGGGAGAGACAGAGTAGAGCTGCTTTTGACATATACAATCCTGCTCACAGGGCCTGAATCTCGGTTTTTTTCTCTGCCCACAGCCCCATGTGAACACTGTTTTCCCATATGACACTGAGATTCGACTATCAGTGAGGATAGCTTACTTAACAAATTAATTGTGCCTTTAGTAGGGAAGATAGAGAGCACTAAAATTAATATTTTTATAATTTTTTTATTATGTTATGTTAGTCATCATACAGTACATCATTAGTTTTTGATGGAGTGTTCCGTGATTCATTGTTTGTGTATAACACCCAGTGCTCCATGCAGTCTGTGCCCTCCTTAATACCCACCACCGGGCTCACCCATCCCCCTCACCCCCATCCCCTCTAAAACTCTCAGTTTGATTCCTGGAGTCCATAGTCTCTCATGGTTCGTCTAAAGTCTGTCATCTTTACATTACTGTACTTACCTGAAAATGTGTCACAATTGCAGCAGGGAGTTTTGGAGATATAATTTACATGTAATAAGATTCACCCCTTTTAGGTGTATAATCTATGAGTCTTGATGAAGGTGTACAATGTGTAACCTTCGCTACAATTAAAAGAGAATATTTCCATTGTCACAAAAAAGTTCTCTCGTGCCTCTTTGTAGCCAATTAGCCTCCTCTGATTTACCAGCCTTGGAAGCCTCTAATCTGATTACTGATCTTATAATTTTGCCCTTTTGAGAATGCCATATATATAAAATCACGCAGTGCGTGTCCTTTCCATGCTGGCTCCTGTCACCTAGCGAAATACTTTGACGTCTCATCCATATTGTTTCTTATCATTCCTTTTTATGGTTGAATATTCCAGAGTGTGAATATACCATGATTTATTTATCCATTCACTGTAATATGGACATTTGGTTTCTGGCTTTTAGTGACTGTAAATGAAAGTGCTCTCAATGTTTGTTTACAGGTTTGTGTGTCCATGTGTGAAGACACAGGTGTGGGATTCCCTCAAGGGAGGAATTGCTGGGTCATATGGTAAGTGTATGTTGAACTTTATAAAAAACTGTCAAATTATACTTCAGAGTGGTTTTACCATTTTGCATTCCTGCCAGAAATATATAAGAGTTCCAGTGGCTCCATATCTTTGTCAGGGTTTTGTATTGTCATTTTCTTTTTTAATTGGAGCAGTTCTAATAGCTGTGTGGTATTATCTCATAGTTTTAATATGCATTACCTTAATGACTAATGATGTTGAGCAACTTTTCATGTGTTTCTTTTCCATCCATATATCTTCTTTGGTGAAGTGTCTGTTCCCATCTTTTGCCTATTTTTTTTTTCTTTTTTTGGAGGGAAGAGAGTTGTGTTTGCAGTAGGCATTTTTTTAAAAGATCTTATTTATTTATTTGACAGAGAAAGAGATCAGAAGTAGACAGAGAGGCAGGCAGAGGGAGAGGGAGAAGGAAGCTCCCTGCCAAGCAGAGAGCCTGATGTGGGGCTCAATCCCAGGACCCTGAGATCATGACCTGAGCTGAAGGCAGAGGCTTAACCCACAGAGCCACCAAGGCGCCCCTGCAGTAGGCATTTTTAATTGCACCGTATTTTTGCTAATCAACACCTAATACTTCATAACATGAAACTACAGTGAGTCAACCAGTCACCTGTCATCTTAGAATATTCCTTTCAGTACCTCATATAGGTAAACTGTGTTATAGAAGCATATTAGCTTGAAGTCCAGACCCAGTAAACTACCATGGTCTTTACAGCTTTGTGGTGAGATGCTCTGCATGATCTTGCCCTCTGTCCCTTCTCTGACCTCATTCCCGTCCCCTTTCTTGCTGGTGGGGGCACTTGCCAAATATACTTTTGACTCAGGGCCTTTGACTTGAGGGTTCATCATAACCTGGGAAACTCTCCCCCAAAAGCTGCATGGCTTTTGCGTGACTCCTTTTACTTTGTTCAGGTCAATGTCACTTTTGTAGGTAGGCCTTCCCTGACCATCCTGTGCAAAATACATCCCTTCCTCCACATCCTCCGACCTCCTTCTTCTTTGTATCACTTACCACTTCCTGGTATGCTGTCTTTTATTTGTTTTATTGTTTGTTTGCTCTCCATCTCCTCCCATGGAAATGTAAGTTCTGTGGAAGTAGGAATGTGACGTGGTTTGTTTCTCTGTAAGATTCTACAGCTAGGAAAGTGCCAAGGATGTAGCAGGCATTTAATAAATTGTAGGCAGAATTAATAAGTCTTAAGGAGAAAGGTGAGAGAAATGCTAATTAGCTGAAGTTTTAGACAGGCTTGCACATGGTACCAGACCTGGCCTGCTCCCAGCACTTAAAAGTTCATTAAGCTATTTCACATTTGACCCAGGTGAACTCCTAACCTAAGCTTCCTTGGCCTAAACCTGTATAACATTTCCAAATGGATGTGCTGGTCCTTTAAAAAACAGCCCCAAGATGGCAGCAAATAGAGGTAGCAATAATTGCCTTTGTTTGAGGCCCACAGCTTGAGTTTTCTTTGTCTCTGGCTGGTTTACTGTTGCAGCAAAGCAAAAAAACAAAAAACAAACTTCGTGAGTCTGAGGATTCTTTCTCTGGTACATGCTGTGGTGAGTGGGCTTGAACTCTTGTGTTTGGATTGCTCCAGGCTTGTTTTGTCTTGCCTCTGCTTTTTCCTGTTGCACACAAAGCGCATTTAACTGCTTGCTTTTCTCTTGGGTTCCTCTGAGAGGACTGGGGAAGTCACGGGGAAGGGTGGTGTCCTGTCATGCAGTGGGTGGGCTGCCCTTGAGCTGGAGGTCTCCGGGGTTAGGACCATTAAGAAGTTACTTTACTTTCATGGGGCTGAGATCACAGTGGAATCAGGGGTGGGTTCTCCATACTTTTCCATACTCAGTGTTCCTGCTTGTAAATAGTTTTCCATACCTGGTTCAAATCTGGACACTTTGCTAAATGTGGATATGGTAGAACACATTCTGGGTTGGGACAAACTGGGGAGAATAGAGAAGGTCCTAGGAAAAATGGTCAGTCAACTCACCAATCAAATGAACAGCAAAATCCACCAAACATTTGGCAATAAATGGCAGCTTTTGAAGTCAAGACTATTTTATGCTTATCACTCCCACCAAAAAAGAAAAAAGGTTTCTAAAAATGGACTTTTTTTTTTTCTATTTGGTACAGATACTCCAATTTTCCAGTATGTTTTCAAATCGAAAATTATTGGAAGAAACAGACAACCTAACCTACGTTAACAGAACACCAAACAGTATTTGGGCCTTTTTATTGTTGAGACTTCACCAATAGGAGACAGTGTTTTGAAGAGCAGAGGGAGACCAGTGGTAGCATTTCCTGTGGGCTGAGGTGCTTTATAAAGTGTAGGCTTGCAGATTCTGGTTTTCAGAAATCTCCTAAGCTGAGCGTGTTTCAGAACTGATCTTTGCCTTCTTGGTGATCTTAAGCAAAATTATGAAAATCTTCCCAAATCCTGATTTTATAACACCAAGAAATACTGACAGTGATGCTTCAGGAGGTTAATGATGGTCTAATTATCTTGCACCAATAAGGAAAAGGAGTCAGACTTTTGGCGAGATTATGTCAGAACTAGTCAGATAATATAGATATTTCTACCTCCACACGTTTTCTAAAGGGAGATGTTGCTGCTTTAATTAAATGTTATATGAATACATTTCAAGTAGATCCAAACAGAGGGCAAACTCTTTCAGAACCGCTGTTCTTACATTTAAAATGTATTTGAAATGTAATTTGCAAAAAAAAAAAAAAAAGATAAGGGGAAAGAAAAACTAAAATAACTCGAAACGAGAGGAATATAGTAGCTCATCATTACACTAATATATCAAACAATGTGATCTTAGCTTAATTATCCCCTTTGAGAGTTGGGAAAACTAAGCACAACCTTCAATTTACAGCTGTTTGGTGCCGGGAACCTGAATTATTATTGGAGAGGAAGGGGGGAAAAAGTTTATTTATTGTGACCTCCACTCAGTTTTTATTCATTGTGGAAAATCTGTATATTCACAAATGAGGGCTATTCATCCTTAGACCACAGCATTCTTCAGCTGTCCAGGCCTACATCAACTGCACTTCTCCTGCTTTTGTGTTCATCTCGAAGGCTCTTCATCCAGATTGTTCATCATCTTGATGGTCGAGCTTTATCTTGCTTTTGTGCAGCTGCATTCCGCTTATCCAAAGTGCTGAGGGAGACGAGGGAGAGGGAGAGAGAAAGGAGCGAGAGCGAGCGAGCAGGGGAGAGTGGGAGAATAGAAAGGAGAAAAAGCAATGGCCGGTGCACATATGAGGATAATTTGTAGTTTCTCAATAATAATATAAAAAAAAAGGAGGACAGGCTAATTACTGGCTTAACTAGGGCAGCCTGTGGATCTTCATGTCAAAAGGACTGCCCGTAATTATTTGCCATCAAAGCACATTCATATTGTGGCACAAAAGAAGGGCCTTTTGCAAATGGATCTTGCTAATAAACAGGGCTGAGAGGAGCATTATGTGTCTCCCTGGTTGCAGGCACATTAACACAGTGACATGGAGCATAACTCCGGGCCTGAGGAAAAAAACACCAGAATGATAATTATCCCCCGCCCCTCCCCAGCTCCCTCGCCAGTCCCTTTGTGTTGGATGAGGAAGCCGAACATGACCTATGGAGGGCTCAAGGCAGGCTATTAGTGACCTCGGGGCCCTGACAAGGTGCCTCTGTTCTTTTAAAAGCCTGCCTCTTGATGTCAGGAGGGTCACGTGGACCCACGGCTCAGCTCGAAATGGTCCAGCAAACACTTCAACCTTAAAGACACCTGGAAGGTCATGACCAGTTTAATGCAGATGAAGACAGCCCAGGAGACGAGGCTCCGAGGCTCCGTTGAATCCTCTTATGGAAGTTCCCTGCTCTTTCCCTTTTCTTTTTCTTCATTGTCCACACTTGGCTCCTGGGCATATATTTAAGTCTGCAAAACTAAATCTGAGGGGAAGAAAGTTCTCTCTCTTCCTTTGTTAGTAAATGAAGGGAGTCTTAGAGGAGGGGAAAAGGTAGATCCACCTTGGATGAACTCTTCTTCTGGCAAATGTAAACACCCCCACAGTCTCCTGCAGGGAGGGGTACTGGGGGTTCGGGGCAGGGGACTGCTTCCAAGCGTCTCCTGGATCAGGTGGTGAGAGCCTTATCTGCTGCAGAGACTCACCTGTGAGCTGGGCCTGCCTGAGGCTGGCATTGCTGGGGCTGCAGACCTGCCCAGAAGCCCCCAGGCTTGGTCTGCTTTCACTGAGCCATCGATGGTAAAGCAGAGGGCCAGTAGTCAGCTTGGAAAACGCACCCAACGCCATTAAGGTGGGGTCCTTCGTCTTTTCTCTTTCCTTCCTCTTCCCTTTCTGTCTTGTCATTTTCCTGTGGAAGGTGTCTTCTGATTTGGAGGGGCCACTCCAGAGCCCAGAAAATGGGGGAAGGTATTCTGTTTTTCACACACCAGGAGCAAAACCAATCCCTGTAACTCTTACTTTACCGGTAGAGAAATTAAGGATGACGATTTGCATTGCAAAACAATGCTTGCTTCACAAACGCAGATTTTCCTGAGCATTTAAATATTTAATTATTTGAAAGGTTGGAGGCTGATAAACTTCAAGTTAAAATGTTATAAACCATTTCTAATGGAAAATCTACTGGGAATGACTTAGAAACATTGAAAGATGTGTAGCTGTGGGAAAATAGGATTAAGGGTTTTTGGGATTTGACTTAAACTGCTCAGGAGTTTGCCCTGTATCTGAAGCACATGGAGTCTAGGGAAATAAACACTCCCCGTTTGTAAATCTCCCAATGATCAATCAATCTTCTACCTTCCTCCCTTCCTTCTGTTCCTCCCACCCTTTCTCTCCAAATACCTTAGCGTAAAGGAACTGGGGTCTTGAAGTACTAATTATAGACATAAATTTTCCAAACACTTCAGAGTGGTTAGGAAAAAAAAAACACACACTGTTCCTTATTTTAATCTCTCTAGCCTCGACCTCTTTCTCTGAAACGTTTAACTCTTATATCCAACTGCCCACAAGACCTCTCCTCTAGGCTTGCATATCCTACAGATATCTTGAACCAAGCATATGTAGAAAGGGATTCCTCCTCCTCCTCCCACCCCCAATTGCTCTATTCATGGTTTTTCCAATCGCAGTGGGTGTCAACTGCAACTTCCCAATGCTTAGGTCAGAAACCTTATAATTATTCTTGTCTTCTCTCTTTCTCTTACCACATCCAATCTGCGAGAAAATACTGTCAGCTCTACCTGAAAAAGGCATTTAGAATGGAGCTATAACTCCTTCACTTCCAGTGACACCTTGCCTAAGCCTGAGCCATCTTCATCTCTTGCCTCCATGATTCCAGTAGCATCTCAACAGGCTTCTGTCTCATTTGATCTGCTCCTAAATTGGTAACCAAACTGATCCGTCCAAGCTGGTCACGTTGAAAGTTTATTACAAAGGCCCACATGGTTCTGACTTTATCTTCTACTTGTCCTTCCCTTCATCATTCTGTTCCAGCCACAATGCCCCCTAATTTTACCCTAAATATATAGCAAGGATGCTCTGCATCTTAATACCCTCAACTCCCTCATCTCCAAGTCATTTTTCAGAACTTACTTTCTCCATGAAACCTCTCATAGACACCTTACTTAACCCTGCAACTACCTCCCACCCCTAGCACCCTGATCCCCTTTGTCCCTGGCACCCTTAGAAGTGTTGACGTTTTCACTTTTGCTTTAAAAAGTAGAGAGGGGAGTCTGATGGTTTGTCATGATTTCTCCGCCCATGCATGGAGACACCCGTGGCAGCAGTTCCCCAGTTCTCACACTGAGTGTTTACAGTCCTGACCCTGTCTACCCTGGAGACAGCATCAGATCCCACAGGGTGAGGGCCCAGGCCCCTGAGACTGTTCCCAGCTCCGCCCCCTTCACATCCCAATCACAAGGCCAGATTGTTACCTGTGCTTCTAAGCAGCTGGCTATCAATCAGAGGTTCCCATGGCTCCCACACTGGAAGAATTCACTGAAGAGGCTCGCAGACAAACTGAGAAGCAGTAACTCACGTTTACCAGTAGAAGGGATATTATAAAGTGTACGGAAGACTAGCCAGATGAAGGGGTACATGAGGAGAGTTTCTTTCCCCATGGAACCGGGGTGTGCCTCTCCAGACATGTGGATGCTACAACCAATCTGAAAGCTAATCAAATCTGATTGTTTGAGAGTTTTAATAGAGCTTTAATTTCCAGCCCTCCTTGCCCTTTTTGGTGGTGGGGAGGGGGGTGTTGTGACCCTCTGTCACTGGGTCTCCAGTGACTGAGTCTCCCCTGAGGCTGTCTAGGGGCCACACCCTAGGTCACCTCATTAGCATAATCTTAACTGTGCTCCAGAGGGTCTCCTTGGGAGTGACAAAAGATACTCCTATCACCCCTGTCACTCAGGAAGGGGATTTAGGAACTCTGTACCAGGAACCCAAATACATTTCTTACTACACCAAACCCCTTAACTGTGCAGCTATGGGCTCCGTCAGCAACCTGGAGGACATTAGCAAATTCGTGAATCAGCTTTGCACTACTTATTGTGAAGGAGAGTCATTTGTTAGCTTAAGTAAAACCTGGATTAATTACAACTGTCTGTGAAAATATTGACTAAGGAGGTCTTTAGTATACATTGAAGAAAGGTGAAAATCTCAGACTCATGAAATTCAAGCCCTCTTTTTGTTCATCAGTAGTAGTTGGGGCAATAACAAGAGCAGACACTTTGGTCCAACTGAGTGATGGTACAGGAGAAAATAAGTAGGGTTTCCCAAATGAGTGATTTGCCAAGCTTTTTGGTGAGGTTATTTGTGAACAAGTTGGGTGTGTGGCAGGGTGGACACACGAGATTAGAAAATGCCCATAAAGGTAGCTCTCCTGTGACTTTTTCTTGTGTACTTTTCCCTCCTTTGGGTGACTTTGGAAAAAACTGTCCTAGGAGACCTTGTGAGAACAGTTTTGGGAACATCTATGCATCTTTCTTTCCTCTGGGCTAACTTATGAGGGAATGGCGGTGGTAGCATGTTGTGAGCTGTGTTTGATGTTGATCCTAAATTTCTGAAAAGTCTGAGTTCGTGTTTGGTTCCCTCTCCATGTTTCCAGCACCTCAGTGTATTACCGTACAAAATCATATACTTTGGTTTAAAGTCATATATGTGATGTGATGTCAGTTATTGACTAAGAAAACATGCCTTGATGGGCATATTTACTGATACAAGTGCACACAGAAGCATCTTTGTGGAAGAAACAATACTATCTCTTCCGTAAAGATGTGAAAGTAGAACCTGTTGGGGCTCCCTGTTGTGGGGCTGAGCACGGCTGACCAATCTTTCCAAGCTACCTTGTCAGGAACCCTTCTACAAACCAAAGGGGACTTGCTTTTCCCTTTTTATTTTTTCCTGGTTATTCAAACAAAGTAGAATCTGTCACATCTGTTTCCATAAGGAGAGGCCTCATTCTGTGTCTGAATCCTTAATGCTCTCATGTTCCTGAGCAGACCTTTCCGGAAAGCAGTGTGCTGTAAGTCAGTGGGATGGGTGTTACAGTCCAAAATCCCCTACAAAAGACCAGAGAAAAGTAAGAGTCCAACCTATAGTGTGTGGATCAAAAGAGTGGCAAATAGAATGGGTACGTTTAGAAGGCTTTTGTGGATCTGGCTACTCATGAACACCATGAGGCAATATGAACATATTTAGTCCTTAACAGAAGCTGACCACCCACAGAATATGAGAGAGAAATTCTCATACTTAGTTCAATTTTTAGTTCTATTAGTTCAGTTTTTCTGGGTAAATTTTTTATTATTGTTATAGTAGTGTTAATACATAGTAGTGTTAATAGTACAGTAGTTAATATTTACTCCTTTCCTAGAAGGAAATGTGTGTTTGTGTCCTGTCCATCCGTGTTTAAACATAACTAAGTATGTACATACACACACACGTGCATGTACATATAAAGAAAAAAAAGTCTACATATGTGTGTATATGCAGAACAATATATACATGCATGTGTATGTGTATAATATATACATATATGTGATTTATAATTATTTATATATGCATTTATACAGGTCTTACATATATTAATTTAAAAAAATTTCCAGGCCTTCCAACAAGACTTAAAGCATGTGTATAATTTGTAGTGTCTTTGGGCACATGGATGGCATAATTGGTTAGGCATCTGACCTTGGTTTCAACAGGTTGTAATCTCAGGGTCATGAGATCAAGCCCCATTTAGGTCTCTGCACTCAGTGTGGAGTCTCCTTGGGATTCTTTATTCCTCTCCCTGCCCTCTGGCTTCTGTTCTTTCTCTTTAAAATAAAAAATAAATCTTAAAAAAATTTGTAGTGTCTCTTATGCCTGTAGTGTGATATAATATGACATAGTACATGTTCCTTTAAGATGCATTACAAGGGGCACTTGGGTGGCTCAGTGGGTTAAAGCCTCTGCCTTTGGCTCAGGTCATGATCCCAGGGTCCTGGGATCGAGTCCCGCGTCGGGCTCTCTGCTCAGAGGGGAGCCTGCTTCCCCCTCTCTCTCTGCATGCCTCTCTGCCTACTTGTGATTTCTGTCTGTCAAATAAAAAAATAAAATCTTTTAAAAAATGCATTACAATATTTCATATTGCAAGTAATATATGTTCACTATATATGGGCTGTATAGGAAAATACAAAGGAGAAATAAAAATCACACAAAAATCATATACTACCACTATGTAAAGAAAACTATTATTATTATACTTTGTTGTGTTTATGTGAGCTACATTTTAGTTTTGGTTGTCCCCACCTATTATCCTCTAAGAAGATATGTGAAACATATGTTTCATATGTGAAACAAACAAATGGTGGCATAATTCGTCCATTCATTTTGGTATATTAAGACAATGTTCTTAATATACTTTCTTTGTTCAACAAATCTCCTTTTCTGAAGTACATACTCATTCTGTGTCCATCCACCATCCACCCATCTGTTCATCCATCCATGTATCTCTCTGATACATACTTATAAATCTTCAAGTGATTTCTTCAATTTTCCTTAGGATTTTGGGTTTTCTAACTAGTTTCCTGCATTATCATAGGTCTACCCAAACTCCATCTTGGTAATGTACTAACATGCTAGTGATTTTGTTTCCTTGGCCTTCTTTTTTCCCTATTATCTCTCCCCTCCTTCAGTCCTTTAGCAACTCATCTCAGTGGCTTGTATTGTGATGTTATTGTTTATCCTCTTTAACCAGTTAATCTGAGCTTTTTTTTTCTGGGGTACCATCTATAGTTCTTCCCTCTCATGCCTTCATGTCCTTTCACTCTTCAAGATCTTTTCATCTCTCTATTTGTCTTTCACCTTGCTTTTATAATCAGTTCTTCCCATCTGACCAGAACACAGCAGTCAGTCATTTCAGCTGCATTCTATCTCATACTTTCAGTTTATTAATGACTTCATCCCCACAATTGTGAGGAAATGATCTTGTGATTTCATTGATTGATAAAATTAATGATTTCCAACCTTGACACAACTTTTAAAGCTGCCAAACATAACTTGTTAATGGCAGGTCCACCCCTTTGTATTTTTTCTGATATTTTATTATTTGTTTAAACTACCAATTCTGTCCTTAGTCCTTTCTTTTAGTGAGCAATTTGCCTGTTACTTTCATAAAGAAAAGCAAGGTCATGGATGTTGGTCTGATATGCTGGAAGAATAATGGACTCTGGACTTCACTAAATCAGAATCTTGGCTTCAACAGCTATCATCTTTGTGACTTTGACCCTTGACTTAGTCCTTCTAAACTTTCTTTCTCTCTTTTTTTTTCTTTTGAAAACCTTACTAACTTCATAGGATTTGTCAGGAGAACTCAATGACATGATATGTTCAAAAAGTTCAGAACACAGTACATCCTCAGTTGGAGCTATTATTATTATTATTATTAGGTAGCAGTGCTCCCAACTTCCTTTCTTATTCCTTCCCCATTGGTTTAGAAGAAGATATAGCAACTCCTTTTAAAATCAGTTCCTGGAAACTGTATCCTGCATCCTAGACCCTGGTTCCATCAAGTATGCTCTCTCTCTCTCTCTTTCTTTTTTTTCTCTCTCTCTTTCCTGCATCTTCAATTTGAGTGGCTATACATCTTCCTCAGGTAAACCCTCAGTCTCTCCAAATTCCTTCCTGCTCAACAGTGGTTTCTAAAAACAAGTCTATTTATAACTCATAAGTGTTCTCTTTTCCCTTTTCAGCCTTCTGCTCCTGGCATCTTCTTAACCCCGTTTCTGAAACTGCGTATAAAACTTCCTGTGACTTCTGATTGGCAAGTTCAGTGGGAGCTGGGCCTCCGTTTTCAGCCCAGTTCTAGTTCTACATCCTTAGGAAGCATGAGGAGAACACTGTGCTTCCAGCACTTCCGTTAGACTTCGTTGCTCCTCATACTATGGCACTGTGCTATGACACTGTATTGTTGTTTGGGTTGTCTTTCTCACCTGGTGCATGACGAATGTCTTGAAGAGAAGGACTGGGCTTTACTAAATCCTAAAAGCCAAACTGAAGGATAAACACACACACACACACACACACACACACACACACAACCACATTGACTCCAAAGACTGTTGTCACAAAGTGGAAACTTGACTTTATAAAGATTGCCTTTATATATACCCTGAGGTTTGCAAGTGCTAGGAATGGGCATCTTGTCATGTTTAGTGAGTGTTACAGGGTATTTCTGACACTGCCATCAGCCAGTCAGCAAATATTTATTTATTGACAGTGCTAGATACTGTCATGAGTAATGGGAATTCGGTCCTAAATAAAACTTAAGATGGACATGGTCTTTGCCTTTTGGGGCTGGTTGAAGATTCAGGGACTTGAATTCTGTACATCTGTCCCTCTCTGTACGACATATTAAACACTTGAATTTTACAGTTTCACAATTAGAATTCTTTAGGGGAGGGAGTTATATTAGAAGTTTCTATCATTTTTTACGTGGGTAGAAAATGTATTTTTTCCCACACTCATCTGGAGTCAGGGCTAGAGTCAGTGAATTTAGTTTAAATTTCAGTAAGTATTTTTGACTTCCACGTAACTGATTGCATAATATTGGAATATGTATACTTGTTATTTAAATACTGAACACCTGTGAACTTAGGCAAATCCTTGCGTGAAGGTTTTGTGCAGATGGCACAGGTCTAGAAAAGAGTCATAAACACTGGGAAAACATACCCAGTTTGGAAAGTTTTACTTTTTAAGGTCCTCTGTATATAAGGAATTATGGAACAAATTTTACTTTGAAAGGACCAGCTTTAAAAATAGTCTTATATATATATATATATATATATATATGTGTGTGTGTGTGTGTGTGTGTGTGTGTGTATATATTTATATATATATAAATAGTCTATCATTGCTTTAAATCTCAATATGTGATTTTTTCCTTTCTGAGATTCATATATATATATATATATATATATATATATGGATTTCATAACTGAGTAGCCTGCTTGTTATTGAAGAAGACATACATTTGAAATATCCTTATCACGATTATGTAACTTGTGAAAAACTGAGTACCCTACTTTGAAAATATTTAAGACTATGTAATGTATTATTAGTACAAGATGATACTGCACAGTTTGTTTTGAAACTGGTGTTGTTGCTGGAGTATAACACATTAATCACTGCCATTGGGGTTTTTGTTTCTTTAATATAATCAGAAAAAATATATGATCTGATCACCCTAGCCAAAGTGCTGAAGAACTGAAGCCACCTGTTGGCATTTTCCGGCTGACAACTTTGAGTGTACATTAGTATTATCAAGTTTTTTTGTGCTTAAACGAAACTGTGACTCTCTTACCACCTTCTCTATGTTGCCCATACGTTTATCCTCTCCTTTGTTTGATTTTTGACCCCACTTTTTCAACAGTTTGGGGAAATTTTATGAGACTTGCACCACTTGGAACCTGGGGATGATGACAAAGTGAACTGTGTCTTTCACTTCTGGTTTCACAGAAGTTTGAATAATATTTGATGCCTTGTAAATGCTTAACAGATATTTTCCATAGGTCTGAATGGTGAGGCATGATTGCTTTTTAAGTCTGCATGATCCCTGTGGTCTGAGATCATGGTGCTTTCCCATTTGAAGGGCACCTTCTTCATCCTCTGGTATGTGTTCTCAATAGAAGATAGCTTTTCCATGATTCAATGAGGACTGTCTGAGGCTCTGAGAGATGACCCTTAGAGAAGTCATTGCTTCCATAAAGGTTATTTCCAGTCTTCTCCAGCCAGTTCCCTATCTCACGGACCCCTTGTTCTCTGCCTATGCTGTTTCCTTGTGTACTCTGAAGTTAAGAAGATTTTTTCAGGAAAATCCATTTTAATAGCAGTCAATGCTTTAACTTAAAGGAGTAGCTCTCTAACTCATGTAATTTCAGGTATTGGTCATCAGCTAGGAGAAGAAGGTGTTTGGGGATAACTGGAATTTCCTGGAACTTCTTGAGTTCTGTTGAATTACGCTACCAGATCCTCTATCAACAGATTAGGCAAGTCCTAATAGTGGATACTATTGGTTGCTGGACAAGGGATGTTCTGCATGGGCATGGAGTGGGATTTCCCTTATTAATTAAACTTAAAAATATGAGTATGACAAAGAATTTTTCAATTATGTAGACAAAAGTTTATTTTCTTTCTCACTCAAAGTCCCCTGCCTCCACTACCACACCCACACCCATGTATACTCATGCTCACATAGGTGCACACTTTTTATATCCATCATATGTCAACACTTCATTCCATCTCCCTTATGGGGCTTATTCAGATATTTGGGCAAGGGTGCAGGTGGGAAATGCACCCCCTACTGAAGCAATCTCAGTCTATTGAAACTGGACAGCATTTATCAGGATTCTAAGACCAGGGACTATTGGTCTCAGGGAGCAAATGCCAGCCATCAGGTCTATAGTATACTGAGGAAATGCTGGGAAATACCTTTTTCACGTAACTGTCTTGTAGAAAATAATTTGGCCCAGACATTTTCATCTTTGAAAGGATGTAGATTTATGGGCTTGATTTCTTAATCAGGGTGAACTTTTGTTAATGTTTCATGGCTAGGATATATACGGTCGTGCCATGGACCCAGTGGTGATATTAGTAATAAAGACAATATTATTAATACCACTACATCAATATAAAAAGAGTTATTGAGTTAACATTTGTAAGACAAAAAAAAAAAAAAAGAAAGAAAGAAAGAGAGAAAAATCCCAGGTTAACAGTTGCCTTCTCTGCCACTAACCCACTCGCTGGCAATATTTTATGCACTCATGTAGTTTATACAACAGGACTAATGTTTGGCAAGAGCAATCAAAGGCACACAAAAACAGCCAGTTGCTTCTTTTTTTCTTCTTTTCTTTTTTCTCATTTCTCCCCTCCTCCTTCTTATGATGAAATTTTATTATTTCTTTGAAACTCTAAATCAGCCTCCAGTGGGGGGGCTGTGTCCTTTTAGAGCGAAAGTGCCGTATTTGAACTTTGCTATCACATAACACTTTCCAAGACTGCTTGTCTAAAATGACTTAATTTGCACTGCAGGACCAGCCCTGAACCCACAAATACTCCAAAAAGCCACAGTGAGCCAGGGCAGCAGACCTATTACTAATTTTTTATTAAAATCCCTGAGGCACCCAACACAGGGCCCCAAAGCAGCTTTAATAATAGACAACATACAGCACATTTTTCTTGTATTGCCATGTAATCAAATCTGAGGCTGCTGTTCACTTTCTTTGTTTTACCTAGAGGACCAGCTTCCAATTTAGTTGTGGCCTACTCTAAACTGATTTTTCATTGTAATTAATGCCTACTTTGGCCTCAGCCACTTATACAACTTTCCATTAGAGGTTTGCAGCCATCCACTGAGTATTTTACCGAGTTACCCTCACAGACCTGCTATAGCTGCAATTTTGTTAAAGTCTTTCTTTTTATTATTTTTTTTGTAAAGAATTTTTAAATTGCTTAGCTAAATAGTTATTTTTTTTCCTTCTTTCTTGTTTTTATGCTGCACCTATTAAAATATTT
This sequence comes from Taxidea taxus jeffersonii, assembly GCA_003697995.1. NCBI lineage: Eukaryota > Metazoa > Chordata > Mammalia > Carnivora > Mustelidae > Taxidea > Taxidea taxus. Next base: position 45,685 of record ML110103.1, on the reverse strand, counting down.
GGGCAAAGGTCCACATTGGGGAAACACACACATACACACACACACACACACACACACACTCCATTCACCCTCATCACCACCCCTGACAACCCCAGCCTTTAAGTGATTTCAGAAAGGCTAGTGGAACTTATTTAGATCCAGGGTCTGCTGTGGCTAATTTTCTGTCTGTGTTTTGTGCTGCCCATTTCCTCTGAAATAGTACCTGAGGTTTAGGGTTCTTCAGCAGAGGATGTTAGAGACCTCTGCAAACATTCAGGCGGCAGCCTTCCCACCACTATCCTTAAAAAAGATTATGGCAGTGGGCCCAGGGTCAGATTGAATAGATGAAAAAGTATATGCCATGCCTTTGCTGCTCCCTGAACCTTTCTCTGTCAGCTGGGCTGACATTTTCGGTGACTTTTCTTGGAGCCTTGTTTAGACTGTCTTCCTAGAAAATTCTGGATCTGTTTACTACCCATCTTCTCTCATCTCCCTTGGTATTACCAAATCACAAAGAACAACTACCAGAAATGGGAGCCTCTGGCTCCTTGGATGGGGCTTTTTCAACCTGAACATGTGGTTTTTAAGAGGACCCAGTGAATTAGCAAGGTCCATTAACACAGCGTTGATAACATGTAGCTTCTACAGAAGGCAGCTTCCTGGGACAATGCCTTTAAAGGCCTTGGCTAAGAACACTTTGAAATTATGAGATATTTGTGCAGTTTTTACTTTTACATTTTAAATATTAGTAGTTTACCCTGTAGGACTGGTGGAGGAAAATCTCCTACTGCTTGGTAATGAGCAATGGATTTCCTTGTCTTAACTGCTAGCCATTGAGTATAATAATTCCCTTTCTAATCTTCAGTGGTCATTTTTCTTCGGATAACATTTTGCACTATAGTAAAATGCTGTCAGCCTTTTAAATAGCATCTACAGACTGTTTTGATCACATCTACAATGTGAGTTGTTGAAATTGAAAAGTACACAATGACTTAATGGAACCTTGTCTCTATGTTGTGGCTAACTGTCAACAACTTGGTAAAGTTTTACGAGGGAGAACACATTAGTAGTTTGGGAATGTGAGATCCAGGTCTGTTTTCCAACACTGCTGCTTGTTTATTGAACAAATAAGGCTTGCTGTTCCTCGTTAGGTGGTGTGCCCTTATCAAATTTATGGCAAGTCCTCTTTTTTTCTTCCAGCTAAGATCCACAGGCATCAGAAGATAAACAGAAGCACCTACACAAAACACTTGATAATTCATATATTTTACCATAGAACACGATTCCACTGGGTACTATTTACATAAGAATTGAGCCTTAAAAGACAGATTTGTGTGTGAGGCTTAAGAAGTCAGGTAGTGTGCTTATACTCACACCCTGTGAATCTTATGTTTGGATCCATACATATAAGTTATCTAAAATGTAAATGTAGAGTAACACTGAAAGGGAAGTGGACTGTAATTCATTAGGTGACCATGTTTTCCTTCTAGATTGGAACAATCTCATGTACCATGGGTAGATTATGTTAGAAGGACTGAAGACCAAAAAGAAATCACAATCAAGATGAAGAACCAAATTTCTAAAAGTTTACTTGAGAAAAATTCTATTGCAGTGCTTCTTTTTTTTTTTTGTATTTTTTTTCCAACCTCTTCTCTTTGGCATATATAACCAAAATGATCTATCCTGCCTCCTTTCTGAATGTGATCGCCCAGTCATAGCTTTACCCATTCATCAGCTTCTCATGCACCTTCCATTAGCACCCCGCCACCCCCTCTCCTTGCCCAAAACATTCCCCCATCCATTGTACACCAGTTGGCTTCTATTTTAAAGAACTTCCTGGAAGTGAATATCACAGACTGCCTTGTGCCAGTTCTGGCAAATAAAGACAGCCCTCTATTTCCTTTAGAAACATCAGGATGATTTTATTCCACCCTTATTTTCAAGTGAAAACATGAAGCTTGACTCTCTGCCTTTCAGAACAATTGGGAATTCCTTTTAGGTTTTTCTAAAGTGTGTGTGTGTGTGTGTGTGTGTGTGTGT
>ML110103.1:0-43266 GCA_003697995.1 Taxidea taxus jeffersonii | reverse complement strand
AACATATGTGTCTGTCTGTGTGTGTGAGTGGGCAGGGAGGTAACTGATATTCACATCATAAAGAAGTTAAAAGAGAGTGATCAGTGAGATGAAAAATAAAATATAATAAGTAGATAACATGCTTGTGTGGGACTGCAGTTGCTAGTATGGATGACCATGGCTTTTCAAAGATTCAGATAAGGAGGAAGAACCTGCCGTTTGGAGATTTGAGGGAAGAAGGAGAGGGAAGAGCTCATGCAAAGACCCAGGGACAGGAGCATCTCGTGTGTGAATGAGGACCACCAAGAAGGGTGGTACGCAGAGAGTGGTTGAGGGAAGAACACCAGTCCGTGAGGTCTCAGGTTGGAGAGGAGCTTCTCCTGTGTCTGTGGTGAGGATCCGAATGTGGATTCTTTCTAACTGAATGGGCCGCTAGTGAGTGTTTTTTAGCAGAAGAAAGATATAATCCCATTGATGCTGTAAAGAGATGCATTTGAACGAGTGTCCCAGGTGACTCTGATGCAGGGCACACACAGATGCACACTTGGCAATTTTTAGCCAACCTGTAATCTTCGGTGGTGACTTGCCTTTTGGGATCTTAGTTTTCTTCTTTATAAAATCTAATTCCCGACCATCTCTATGTCAAGGAATTGTAAAAACCAAGCGTTCCTTTGGGAATGTTGTGCAACGATAAATCTAAAAAAAATTATTTATTTTTACTTTTGTCTTGAAAACCAAACTAGGAGACTGTTGACTGGGAGGTAATTCAGATTTTGGCCACTGGGTTGGAAAAGTCATGTGCTGCAGAACACCCACTTGTAACCAACTTATTTTTCTTCTTTCCAGTACTCATTGTAAGTGGATTTCCCTTTTGTGTGTGTATGTGTTTGAGACAGATGGCAACTTTACAGCATGATGTTAGAAGAAAAAGTGTCTGGAAAGGGAAGAAGGAAGGCAAACACGAAAAGCAAGCCTTGAATAAGCAATTTTTCTTAAAAGGAATACATTCTGGGACAGTTTATTTTTGTGATCTGCCTGGAATTTGGGGACAATGTGCTAGAAATCTCTTTCTGCCTTCAGCTGGCAAGCTGCCTAAAAAAGGTGGGGACTTGGAAGAGAGACACAGTGTTTCTATTAAAATAAGGCTTTATTGAAAGCAGGACCAGTGGCTAAAGTTAGTCCTTGGCTTTTTTAAAGCACTGTGGCTGGGTCTACAGAACACTGAAGTGGAGAATGGAAACTATTATCCAGCTGGGCAGTTGGGCTCAAATATCTAAGTATACTGTGCTCAGACCAATGCAGGCCAAACAGAGGGTTGTTTTTGGAAAAGGATATGAATTATTTGGATAATTTCCTTAATTTCCCACTTGTGGGGCAAATATGGTTTATATTTGAGCTGAGGATGAGTTTAACATACTCTCTTTTCCCAGAGATACTTCTCTGTTATGTTCCTTCCATTTGAGTTGTGGTTGTTACACCTAGTGATTGTAGGAATAGCTCCCTACAGCCTGGGGATCATTCTGGGCTCTGGTCATGCCAGGCTCTTCCCCAACTTGCAGACATCCCCCAGGTGTACAGAAGCAAGCTTCTAAGCAATTCTGTGTTTACAGGATCCAAAAACAGATAATTCTCCGTCACTGTCAATCATTATTTTTTAACTTTTCTATATGAATCAGCCTTAAAACATTGGGAGTCATGATCGGTTCCTTATTTTTCCTGGGCTTCCATCTCTGACGGCAGTTCTGTTGATTCTTCCTGTAATGCACTTCCCAGATAACTGTAATAGTCATTCATATTTATGGAGACTTAAGATATGTAAGTTGTTCTTTGAAGTTGATGAGTTAAACTGTGTTCCTCTCCATGATAACTTTATTAGGTTGATACAGCTGCTTCACCATTTTACAGTTGAGAAAACCAAGACTGTAAGATGTGGGATGAGTATCTATCTTCTCATCGCAGAGCTAGTCAGTGGTAGAGTAAGGGCTTGAACTGACAGATCGTTATGTCAGTCAACAAATTGTGATTATATGAGCTCTGTAGGCTAGGGATTTGATGAACACTGGGAATTCAGTAGAGAACGGGTAAAAGGGGGAAGCTATATGAATTAAACCATAGAACTGTATTAAGAGACATTAAGATACTTGGTGTAAAAAAAAAAAGATACTTGGTGTGAAGTTGCAACTTGCTTATGAATGGGAAGGCTGATTATTATAAAGCTGTCAATTTTCCCCAGTTTTAAAAATTAATTTAGTATAGTTTCAAGGATATTATTTAATGTAACAAATTTATGATTGTAAAATTAATATGGAAAAAGTAGTAAAAAATAGACAATATATTTTGTAAAGGAAGGGTAAAGAGATGAGAATTCTCTCTGTGACAGCGCATCTACTTACTAAACTAGAACAATCAAAATGATTTAGCTGATTGATACACAGAGTAAAATAGGGAGCCACGAGCCAAATCTGTGAAAATGTAAGATGCTATACATAAAATATCACAAATCTCAAGAGGAGAAAGTGGCTGATTAGTAAGTGGTATTAGGAAAACTGCTTTACAATTTAGAATTATGAACTTAAAACATTACCTCTTCCTTTACACTAAAATAAATCATTAATAGTTTAAAGAGCATACATTTTAAAATATGAATTAAAGAACATGTAAGTAGATATTTGTCATATGTTTAATAGGAAGGGTCTTTGTTAAGTGTGAATTATGGGGCGCCTCGGTGGCTCAGTCAGCTAAGCGTCTGACTCTTGATCTCCGCTCAGGTCTTGATCTCAGGGTTCAAGCCTAGTGTTGGGCTCCCTGCTGGGTGTGGAGGCTACTTAAAAAAACAAAAATAAAAACATGTAAAACCAATTATAGAAGACAAAAAGTATTTATATGCCAAAAAAATAAATGAAATTGAAAGACAAGTGACATATTAAGGTGCAATTTTGGCAATAACTATGCAAAACAAAAGATATACTTAGTATATAATAAGTTCTTAAAAAATGGATGAGAGAAAAATCAACCTCCCCTTCAAACTATGGGAAAAGTAAATATAAATAATCATATGTATATAGAGGGAGATGGGGGAAGATAAGTGTATTAAATGATTTAACCTTGTGACTCATTAAAAATATAGAAAAAATTGACAAAATCCACATTTAATTATTAAATCAGCATAAATGTAAGCAGTGGTGTTATATTACTCATCATGGTAATAACTGTAGGCAAAGGGCTTGCTCACACAGTGATATAGGAATATAAAGTCTTTCCACACAGCAGATTTTTAACATTAACAAAGAACTTTAAAATTTTCAAACCTATGACTTGATAGTAGTCCTTTAAGATTATATCCTAAGGAAATAATAAGAAATGTATTCAAAAAATTACATATAGACCTAATTTATTGCACTATTATGTATCAGAGAAAAAAGTTTAGAAATAACATAAATGTCCAACATAGGGAAATTATTAAATTATGGTATACACAGCACTATTATGAAACATGCAGATGTTTATTCTTTTGAAACAATATTTCATGTCACAGGGAAATGCTTATATTAGGTAAAATAAACAAGATACAAATTTATGTATTTCTTTATCCTTTAAAAAAATCTGTGTATGTACTTCTTTTTTCACTGAACAGACATGATAAAATGTTACAAGTAGGTAAATGAGCACTTTATATATGGAAAGTGGGAAAATAGAAACTTTACATCATGTATGGCTGTATTTTTCAAGATTTTTTAAGGAACATATTAGTTTTATAACTTGAAAAAAATGTAATTTTTTTTTTTTTTTAAAGAGGAAGCAAATTGACCCTAACATTGATACAAGTCTGTTGCCTAGCCTTCGTGGGAAAACTGCTCTCAGACAGTATTTGGCCTGAGCAGTCTTGTCTCTCTCAGGATACAGCTAGTCCTGTTTCATGAGGAGAACCTAGGTGTTGTGCGCGCGTGTGTGTGTGTGTGTGTGTGTGTGTGTGTGTTTAAATCAGGGAAACTTGAGTTTTCAGAATACTTAAAGGAATGTTTGGCTCACATTGTCATTCAAATTGGTTTAATTTCATTGAATTTTGTTTTATCTCTAGTAAAACATTTTGAAATGGTCTTCTGAAAGACCCTCTACAACCAAGCTATTGGCTGATCAATTTGATTAGCAGTTAGGAATTATAAATGGAAGATAAAACAGGCCTTTTCTTGTTATGCAGCCCTGGTAATAAATGGCAAGTACATATTTTTGTGAAGCTTTTATTCTTAGAAAGAAAGCAAAAGGATATAATAGGTTTTTTAAATACATGCCACATAATTTATTCTGACAAACAGATGTATTTTGTTGTTGCTATTATCATTTGATGAAATACTTTAAAACTAGTCCAAGGTGGTCCATTTTCGAATATAATACATACAGTACATCTAGTAGTTAACAAAATTTGGATGTGTAGCATAGAATGGTCATTATTTTTACTGAAAAAAAAAATAAAGGCACTAATTACTTACAGACAAGATACTTAGCACAAACAGATAAGCTTCAAAATGAAAAATTCTCGGTTTATGATAATTATGTTCTCTGCTTTGTTTTCAGAGACTGATAATTTGAGGCTTTAAAATCACCAGGAAGCCATTAATTGGAATTCTTCAATAAAAAATAAATTACATAGAAGTTCATGATGAGTTGTAAAAGCAGAGAGACTGTATTATACAGTGAGCGACATTGCTTCACTATTTATAGCCTCATGCAGATATGTCTAACAGAAAACTGTAAGGAATTTGAGATGTGCGGCTAGCAATTATTCACAGATCCAAACTATCTACAGATATTTCAAACAGCAGCTTTTAGCAGATCTCTGCACCAATAAAAGCAGGGCTTTAATATGAAGCGGGGTCTTGCTAAGGCGTTGCTTCTTGTTTTTGACATTTTCTATGGCTTCCTAAGGCCATCTCAGATCATAGCTCCCAGAGAGAAAGAAGTTCCCATCACGTGGTGTAGGACAGCCCCGTGTCAGAGTAATGCAGCCTTGCGTAAGAGCAGGGACATTTTGGAGATGCTTCCTGTGGTCCAGATGGAGGTCTGGGTGGTACTGTTTGTAAGATTAGCTGCCGCACTCTCAGCTCCAGAATGCTGTTGCCTGAATCCCTTCTACAGAGTACCAAATCACAGTAAATCCTAATCTCTCGTGCTCAGGGCTAGAAGTCAGAGTCAGAATAGCCAATCTGGGATGTTCCCAGTGGAAAGCAGATCTTTGGGTTTGAGAAGCAAGCAGGTAATCATGATAAGAGGTGCTGCGTAGGGGGAAGATCAAGAGGTAGCGCATAGGTACCATCTATAACTGGATAGTGAATGTGACTTTGATACTGATACAGAAGTCTGGGTGCTTTGGAACCCTTCTCATCTGATGCCGACGTGTGCAGACTGGCATCATTCAGGGCCATTGTAGAGGGACACAGAGAGAATTCTATGATGGTGGCAGACAAAGACCATTGTCTAGTGAAAGAGAATAGTGGGACCTGGAAGTGTAAGAAGGAAGTTGCAGTTCAATTTTAGTTTTTCTTAGGATACCTGCCTCAGCCATTCCATCAGTCATTCCACAGTGTGCACCATAGTTTGTTCAGAGTTGTGGGAGATACAGGACTATTAGGAATGCGAAGGGAAGCTGGAGAGAGTAGTCAGTTGTACATACCGCAGGCGTCATGGTTCTGTGAAAAGAGCACAAAGTTTATTATCACCCTTTGTCAATATGGGGAATGTGATGCTTCAGTGACAAACATTCTCTAAATCTCAGAGCCTTGGTAAAAAAAGGTTGACTTCTCCTTCCTGATGCATGTTTAATATAGATTTTCAGGGAGTTCTGCCTATCATAGTTACTCAGGCACCAGATCTTGATCACCACAGAAGGAAAAAGGGAGTGAAATGAATTTTATACTGACTCTTAAATATGCCACTCAGAACTAACACCTGTCTCTTCTGGTCACATTTTGTTGTTGAGAGCATGTCCCATGGTCACCGCGAGCAGAGAAACACTGCAAGCTTCCCATGGGCTCCGGAAGAGAACCGAAGTGTTTGTGAACAGTCCTAGTGAGCACCTACATTAGTTACCACATCACCACAAACTCTACGACTGAAAGCAGCACAGGTTTGTGTTTTTATGTTTCTGGGGCTCGAGAATCCAGTATCAATTTCACTGAGCCAAAATCACAGTGTAGACCGAGCTGTGCTCCCTCCATAGGCTCTAGGGGAGAATCTTTTTCCTTGCCTTTTCTAGTGTCTGGAGCCACAGGGGATTTCAGAAATTGTGAAAGGATTTATGTACAGTGTTATTTCTATAAATTTGGATGTTTAGATGAAACAGATGATTTTCTAGAAATAACCCAATGAAATTGACCAAATAAAATGAGAAATTTTTAGCTTTTAAAAATTTAATAGATAAATTACTGAAAAATGTGTCAAAGCTTGGGTTTTATAAAAAAAAACAAACTTTAGACTCAGCAAGTTTTAGAGTGTGTTCTACCAAAAATTTAAGAAATAGATAATTCCCTATGTATTCTCTATGATGCAGAGCTACCTAAGTGATTTTACCAGACTTCCAAGAATGGCACAAAAGAATAAACTATATGATATACACTATAATATTGCTTCTACTATAGAAGTAAAAACCCTAAATAAAATAATAAAACAAAACATGAATTAAATTCAGAAGTACTTCCAAAGAATCATACATCCTTTTCTGCTAAGGTTTATTTGAGAATGCAAGGATATGCAATGTTTAGAAGTGTATTAAGGAGACTTACTATATTAACAGATTAAAAAGGTAAAATAATGTAGTACTCTAAGTAGTGGGCAGGAGTGGGAAGAGGATTTGATAAAATCAGCCCCTATTAAATTGACATGAACTTTTGACATGACCATTTGGTGGTATCTATCAAAATGTAATATTTGTGTACCTTCTACCCATCTTATTTTAAAATTCTTATTTTAAGTTTACACCTTGGGGGGGGGGGGATTCTTGCTAGTGTATAAAAAAAAACACAGACAATTCATTTCAGTGTTGTTGATAATAAAGAAGAAGTAAAATCATGTAAATGGCTACCAGTGGGGAGTACCAGAAGACATGGAAAGGTCACCAAAGCTTTTTATTGTTGTTGTTTAAAAAAAAAAGCAAATGCAGAACAGTCCATACAGTATGAGTCTTATTTATGTTAAAACAAGACAATAATAAAACCTATGTATGTAAATACATAGAGAAAGCCTTAAAAGATACAACCAAATTGATAACTGTGGTTATTTTTGGTAAGGAAAATGGGTTCAAAGTGTGCAGGCAGGGCTATTATTCTATTTACTTCCTTTTTGCTTAATAACCATAACTATATATGCTTTTTTAAATAACTGAAGTTCATTCAAATATGACTTGCATAAAAATAATTTTAAGAAATAGCACAGTGCCTAGGGGTTTAGTTTTCCATGACCTCATAGGTCCTGTTACATCAGCCAGAAATATATATTTCCTCTGTGGATGAAGGCCATCTGTCAGTTTTCCTGAGCACAGGAGAAGTGCCTCTTTTGAACATGTAGCTGCTCTTCCTGGGATTCTGTGTCCAGCAGCATCCCTATGACATGTATTTGAGTTTCTTTAGTGATTCTCTCTCCCAGAAGGGAGTGCTCTGTTTCATTGTTTGGTTCTTATATCGAGTTTATCTCTACTCTAAAATGATTACATTAGCCACTGGTTAGTTTAAATAATGACTCTGTGCAAACCAATGCTGGAGTCTCTGGAATTCTCAGCATTTGACTTTTTTACTTTCCATCTCTTCAAATGGCTAGCTTTGCAAAACCCATGTAGAAGCTTTTCATAATTTTTTTTACACATAATGCTAATTCCTCCATTACTTAAATGTGATGAATTCACATCTTTTCATGACCTAATGACACAGCCAGTGTGAGTTTATGGAGATAGGGTAACAATGTCAAGACAGAATGAAGCAATATTGGCTAGTGTCTGAACACGTTTTAATGTCAGCATGGAGTAGGGCAAAGTTGGGGACAAATGCCACACAATAAAAATATTTTCGGCAGGCACAGAAACAGCTCAGAGTTCTTGTTGAATAAAACCCGCAGTAAATTACATGAAATCAGTTGATAAGAGATCCCAGGCAGATTAAAAATTGTCCCCTCTCCATTAATAAGGTGGCTTCAGTCCAGGGTTGATTGTTGATGTGGCTCACTTTGATAAACTCCTTCTTACTTACTGAAAAGAAACTTTCCATAGTGAGACATTGTCTTCTGTTTCTTATGTCAGTTTCATATTTCCATGTTGCAATCCAGGAGGGAAGGAGAGAGAGAATTCCATTGAACTGACAGCTCTGGCCAGGGAATTGCTTCTTGACATTTTCTAAATTGTTCACACTATATTCTGTCTTCCTTCACAAATTCTACCATCAGGAAACTTTAACAGAAATACAAAAAAATAAAAAATCCCACAATTCCGATTGTGTGCTATAGGATGCCTGCAACTCTGGACTTAGGGGCAACAAAGATCCTTGGGGGGCTTTGAATTCTAACTGTTACAAATGATGTTCTCTGGATAGTAGGCTCTGACATAGAAATTACCATGAAAGAAGCTGATTGGTGAGTGTTCCAGGACTAAGACCTATCAGAGGTGAGGAGAGCAGGGTCGGTTCCAAGGAGCAGATGAACTACAATGCGATGTCCACAGAGGCCTCATCTGATCCATGAGAAAGCCGTGGAGCTGGAATGGTTCTGCTGAGTTGTCCCCCACGTGGTTCAGCAGGCACATTCTTTAGAGCCTGCATTGGATCTGGGCTGCTTCAGGAACAGGGCCTAGCCTTGATGAGTTTATCTTCAGCCAAGGGCTCTCGGAAGGGCTTCCCAGCTGTCATTCACCACATACACAGCCGCTGGGGAACCGAGGACAGGGCCTAGTCACCACAGAGCCTACTCACTGTCCAGTGTTAGGGAGTGCTCCTGCTAATTGGATTCTACCTGCATATTTATTGGGGTATCACTGCATTATCAGTCACCTCACTGAAGTGACTCAGCCACTATCAAAAATGGAGAGATGGAACTCATGACTGGGTCTTTCCATCTATGAACTCTCTGTACGGAGGATTTTCTTGCTGGAACATTTTGAGCATCAGTGTTTAAAATAGAAGCGCAACAATTGTTATAGTTTCTTATGTCTTTGGTTGACAAGCCCATCTCTTTCCTTTTACATGCTTTTGTCTAAACCTCACGGGTGGCTTGGGTGAAAGGAGGCTACATGCATCTTTGACAGTCTGAAATTTTCAGGAACAGCTCCAAAATTTAATTAAGTACTGATTGTCTTCTATGCACATGAGAGAGAAGAAAAAAAATCTTCAGAAGTAACAGAATTAAGCATGCTCTATTTTGTAGCCTTGTAATGACCTCCAGCAAATGCCTGACCTAGTTCTGAGGGCCTTGAGTCCACTTGCATGAACATGATGGCTTAAAAAGCTGAGTAGGAAATCAAAGTCAAAAACGGGCACCGTCCGTGGTAATGGAGCAGCGAGGGATGTCCTGTGTTATTGGTAGAAAAGCTGAAATTTAAAATAGAATGAAAATTGCCTCCAGTCACTTAATTTGGAGGCAGCACAGGAATTGTGCAGCATTTCGGTCTGATGGTACCTTGAATTAAAAGAACTAATCTTCAGTGGATTTTCTTATTACCCTGATGGTGTTAAGAACAGACAACTTCCCAGCTATATTAATGCCTAGGGCAGCAACTCCTACCTGCCCCCAAGAGGTTAACTAGTGAGCAGTGCTCTGTGAAGGTCCCCAAATGTTGTATGTGTCAGGCTCTCATTCTGCTGCAACTGGAGCCTCACTGGTCAGCAGAAACAGTGCTTCAGCTGTTTTACATTAGAAGGTAGAATTCACATCAGGAGGCAGAGCAAGGATTCTGTTTCGAGAAGTCTTGGACTCAGAGTTGACCCAAGAGTTTCTTCCTTTGCATCAGAGGAGAGGGCCTCAAAGGGAATGACTTTTCTACCTTGTCTGTCCTCGTCGTGTATGTCACTGACTGCATTAGCAACAATCCCCCACAATGTGGCTTATTGAACACTCGACTTATGAAGTACTTCCTTGAGAAAACTTTTTTAGCCTTATGTGAATTTAGAAAATACTCTTTCCTATACCCCTGTCTTGCCCATACACAATGAACATTAAAAGACCGAGTGATCCTGCCTTAAAGAAAGTCAGAGGATTCCAGGGTTTTCCAATCTTATTTCCGATCTTATGTGATTTGCAGCCATCCTTCCCCTTCTGTCTTCTTGGGAACAACTTCATAATTCCCACAAAATGTACTGCAGGCCACAGTTTGGGAAATGCTGTTGAAGCTGAACTGTCAGATTGTCAGGTGAGGTCACGGCCACTTCAGTGCAGCTCTTTTTGCAAGTCTAACCTGGCTGCCTCCTCCATGAGTCCTCTGATCACCTTGTCACAGTGTACCTTGGGTTAAGTGATTTCTCATGATTCATAGTCAAATGTATTTCCTCCCTACCCTCCCATTCCCTGCTTGTCCTCCCCCCTTTGCTTTTTTCTTTAAGCCGAAGAGCACTATTCTAATATGGGATTCCCCCATCTGGTTTATAAACTCTCACTAGTTACAGACATCTTCAGGTCTACACTTTGCTTTGCTTATGGTAAAGCTTCAATAAATATTGATGGGTATTTGAAGAATTCAAAGCAACGGACCTGGGTGATAGGTTCTATCTAGGAGCACAAGCATGATTCAAAAGACTGCTAACTCCAAGGCAGAGGAATCCTGGGGATAGGCAGGGCTCTATGAAATGGTTTTCATGCCTACCCGGAGCTCAGACCAGGAAGTGTGGGATTCAGAGTAGCATGACTGGGATCCAGAATGACATCAGATCTCAAGAAATATGTGTGGAGGATGACGTATTCCTCTGGAACAAATCACAGTCCCTTTGACTACCTTTATTCTTTTAGAATAAAAAAAGGTGCAAGAAAATCTTATTACTTTCATCCTACATCAAGTTTTTTTATCCTCCAAGGAGGCTATTCAATCCTGAAAGCCCTTGAGAAGCTCCCCAAGGTACACTGTTTCTTGCTTTCACCACATCCCCCGCTTATAACGTTTTCTTATTTTGGTTCCTTGAAAAATGCTGTAACAGCCTTTTACTGTAAATAGTGGCTACTACCCTCAAATTTACCTCTCCCAGAAGAAAGACACAAAAGCAACTCCAGTGTGAAGTATAAGGAGGAGGTGGTAGCTATTACACCACTAGGATTCATATGGTATAAATTTCTATGAAAATGGGTATTATGGAGAATCTGCTTTGCTTTCAGACAACCTGGTTATCTTATAGAACATTCTGTTTCTTTTCTTTACCACAGAGCATGAGTGGGTTATATTTCCAGCCATGAGTCTACTAGATTTCTCTTTAGATAAATGATGGATAGATAAATCAATAGAGAGAGGTATATAACTTTATATACTCTGGGATTGTCATATCAACTTTTACTTCGTAAGCGTTAATTATGTTCCTGTATAACCTACATTTATTTAAAAATAATAATACACACTGAGCCTGTGAAATCACCTACAGATAGACACAGGAATTCATAAAATGTCCAAACAGTTTTATGAATTTTTTTTTACAAATATGATTGTGAGAGATTGTATTTGTACTGCTCGCTACAGAAGGTAAATTTTACAAAGAAGAAGCAAAATTATGAAATTCAACTCTGAACTTTAAGTGACAAAAAAGACCCAGGATAACCACCTAATGTCCTCATTCTTAGCATTTTAATCAACCAGATGATGCATATTGCATGCCATTCAATACAGACTCTGTCCCAAAGAGCATTATGGACTTTATATAGACTTTATGTTATTGAGATGGAGAATGTGGGCTGGCATCATCAGGGAATGTCTCCTGGTGGAGCAGCATTGGGGCCTTCACATCTGGACAGTTACTGGATGGGGATAGAGCTGGGGGTGTTTTTAAGCCTTGGGGATACTAATTAATGAGGGGTGCAGAAATGATGAAATCACTGGTCTAGTCAGGGCAGTGTTCCAAAATGGGACTGAAGTGCAGCCACTAAGTGAAAAGTAATGGAACATGATGCTGGGCATGTCCCCTTTGGATAGCCAGCATTGTTCGGTGACAGTTTTACTTTCCTGCTAAGGGTGGGCTGGGCCACTTTTACCTCTGGTATTACAGCGTACTAGCCTGTTGTAATCCACTGTGCAAGATATCAGAATAGCCTGATTCTAGGAAAAATAACTTCTGGAGATTTTGACTTATATTTTATGCAAATTTAAGTTGCTATCTTTATAATCATGTGTGATAGGGATCTTAGTATACCATAATGTCTTCCGTTGTCCATTGTATGAAGTTAGGCATGGCTTGGCCACCTTGGCCACTTGGTGGGACAGAATGAGTAACATGCAGTGACGTATGCCCAGCATTCATCTACATGGGGATGAAGAGCATCAATCTAAGGGAGAATACATTGAACATAAGAACATGAACGAGTGCCAAAGCCCAAATCATCAGACAGGAACCTATGTTCTCCTGACGGCTGCTCCTGGAATCTTCTCCCAATCACCCCTGCCCTCGATCCATATATGGGCCCTGACATGATATAAAGCCATAAACACATGTCACACATTGACAGTCAAAGAGCATTACCTTTGGGCTCCTTTGACAGAATGCGCTGCACTGTGGAGAGAATACTTTGCCACATGTCTCCTCACTGGTACAGGGCAGCCAGAAGACAAGTGCTATGCTTCGTAAAGCAGCTGGAAAGACTGAAGCACGAGGAATAGTTCAGATGCTATGAGATACTCATGATGGTTCCAGACGTACTTGGGGCAGGGGCTCTATCAGATGGAAAAGGACACATATCAGGCTTTGACTTTCTACCAAAGCAAGTAAGCAGTTAGTGGGTAGGAAGTGTCACTGTCATTCTCACGCATTCCCATGTGACCACTGACTAGGAAGAAAGGGGGTAGCCTTAGAGATACAAGGCTAATTTTGTAAACACAGGAGATCCAGTGCCATCTATGTGAACAGCACCCATCAGATGCACAGTGGCAGGGAGAAACACCTGAGAGCCTCCGTTGTAAGTAACTGGCCCTGGAGCCACTGAAATTTCAAATGGGTGATGTCTAGAGGAAAGTGATTTTCTATGATGAACCTGGTAGCCAGGTGAAGAAAAGATATTTCAGACCAGGAGGCCAACTTACAAGGGTGGAGTTTAATATAGTCAGCATTGCAGTTGAAATCAGAAAACATGTTCATGCTCTTGCTCTACCTGTTGTGTGCTCATGGGTTAAGTTTCTTGCTTTCTGAGCCTACTTCCTCACATATTAAGTGGTCCATGACATAAGTGTTCTGGTTCACCCTTCCTCCCCTTCTGTGTCTCTGTCTCTAGTTCTCCTTCTCAGAATGCTCTACTTCCTTGTCCAGGGCATATGGAATACTTTTACCTGGGTTGGCTCTCTCCTCAGCTCTTCCTCTGAAAGTGTGTAAACCCTTCAAGAATGTTCTAAGACTTTTTTCAACTATTACTACTAGGGGACACATGAGGAAGGAAATAAGTATGTGAGAGTTTACAAAGCAATATTTTGCAAAAAGCTTTTCAATAATTCTTTCTCATCTTCAAATTTAACTTTCCTTGTGCCCTTTCAGGTTCCCTGGTGACTCATTGGTTAGTTTTTCTCCTGGAAGTTGGCTGTGCCCAGCTCTGCTCTGTATGACACTGGTATTGATGTGAAAGTCTCCCCCTTTGTATAGGCTCCTTCTGTCCTTGCAGTGGTTGCTAAAAAAGAGTGATAATGAGTGCTCAAGGGGTCATTATGTTCCATGAGACCCAAGAAGGAAAAGTGTGGTCTCCACTGAGAGCTCCATGCTGGCACCTTCCGAGTAATGTCTCCCCGGTCCCTGCATGGGGTCCCGGTCAGGCAGTTACTACAGTGGTTATGTGGTAGTTCTGTACCCCAGGCTGATCACCTGTCCTTCCTGTGGCCCTTGG
Organism: Taxidea taxus jeffersonii; assembly: GCA_003697995.1. Classification (NCBI taxonomy): domain Eukaryota; kingdom Metazoa; phylum Chordata; class Mammalia; order Carnivora; family Mustelidae; genus Taxidea; species Taxidea taxus. The sequence goes on along the minus strand of ML110103.1, from coordinate 29,262 downwards.
AGTATTCTGAACTGAAACCAATTGGGTATGAGCTAGGGAATGGTACGAAAAGATAAGAAAGTAAAAATGTGCATTTGTGTCTGTGTATCTTTATAGTATACACATATTCGATGGAACTACTCAGAAAATGTGTATGGGGGTTGGAAATAATTTATAAGATAATCAACTGGGCCTACCACATAGTAGGGGGCTAAGGAATGTTGGTTCATTTCCTGGTGAAAATAACTATAAAATTGTGAACAGGTCACATATATTTTGATTCTTGTTACATACTGGAATATATAACACAAATCCTAGGTTAAAACATTGAAAGTTATTTCTAGCTTAGCTCTAGCTCTAGCTCTAACTAGTTCCTAAGTTGTTCTTTGTTCCCCCCCACCCCACCTCCCCGAGTTCTCCTCTCTTCCTTTTTGGTGGACTGGGGCTGACACTTCTATTTATTGGTTAAGTTGCTTAGAACTTCATGGTCATGTGGATTTTCTGCAGGAAGTTATTTTCCTCTCCTTGTTTGACTTGGTGATGGCGGGTGATTGGTGAAAGAATGTGAGAGCTCATTAGAGTTTATTGTACGGTGCAGCAGGGGGAAGTGAAATTAGAGAAGCCAAGGGGCATGGTTGGTGGGGGGGAGGCAATTGCTAGACCAGCGCTGACACCAATAACTTTTTATGAGGGTGAGTCAAAGCATCAGGGAGGCTGGAACCAAGTTTCCACCCTCTTGAACCTATTACTGTAGATCATGACAGAGGATGGAGGGAAGGCAAGTCTCTCTCTCAGGCTGGATAGGAAGAAAACCTAAAGTTATGGAGACTGATGTCAAGGTATTTGAACTCAACTAGTCGTTAGGGTGGGTGGAGATATTGGGAGAGACTGTTAGCATACCAAATATAGTAACAATATAAGAAATAAGAAACCCAATAAGAAACAATATCTTATTATCTAGAATAATGGGAGTTAGGAAGCACATCCCTTGTGAAAGAAAAAATAGCTTCAGTGGATGATTTCCATGGACATCTGCAATTGTAACTTCTTCCCTCCCTTTTTATCCTCTTGTGAGAATGAGGAATTAGTGTGATGCTCAGCTTCCCAGAGCTATATGGCATATCATGGACATGTGAAGCTCAAAAACTATCCCCCTTAATGGAGACACTATGATGGCCCATCTTACCAACACTTTGACCTTGAAATTTGGCAGGCAGAGGAAGGCATTGCTGGTGAGGCTAGTCCAAACTCACTGCTCTTTGCCAATCCCCCTGTGCTTCCTTTCCTCAGTCACAGAAGAGGCCCCAGTTAGGAAAAAGCATGAGTGGGCCCAAACTTGACTCTTCTCTAGGCTGGTAGCACCTAGATCTTTGCATTTCCCAGAGGCACATTCTCCCAGGACATTTCTGACCTCTTGGGTGGCCTCAGCTGTGCCAAGCTAAATTGGAAGAACTGTTTCCTTCAATAAAACAGGAATAGAATGAAATTAGCCAGCTCTTACCCCAGGCTGCAGCTTCTAATGCATGTCTTTACACTTCCATCTCCTCTGGTGTCAGTACTCCTTGCATTTGCCTTGTTAGTTATTTTTTCCCTTCTTTCTTTTTCTCACTAATGAACATATCTGCCTCTGCATAATACTAGCAGGAGATGCAAAATCCTTCAGGTGAGACCCCTCCAACTAAAGCTTCACCCCTTATTAAAAAAAAAAAAATTAAAAATTAAAACTGCCGTTACAGCCCAGGATGGAGATCGCATCTGTACCACAAGAGTTGTCACATTGTTAGTACTTGTGCTCTGCTCCCAGTTCTGCCCAGCCCTTGAGCTAATGCTGTAGCTGCAGTCAGGTTCACCAGTGACAGGTGCACTTGGGCAGGGGTGCAGAGTGTGGGCAGAGAAGGGTTCTCTCTGAAATTCCTGAAAGCAGCATCCAGTCCTGTATCAGAAGAATGCTGCATTGTGGAGGATCACAAAGTGGGGTTACAGACACCGTTGGGTCTGGATGGCAGGTCTCTGTGCTTTCTGCTTGGTCGTGCTGCCTGCCCAGTGTGTGGTCACTGTGGTGCTGCTCCATAAGGATTCTTGGAGAGCGAGGACGTCTTGGATGGCACTCAATGGTCTTTTGTGCAGACCTGGAAATGAGCCCCCTTGAGGTTTTCGTGCATGTGAAGAAGAAGCTGTGTGTAAAGGAAGCAGTGAGATGGAGCCGATTCCAAGACCCTGGGGTCCAGACCTTTTGCCTTTAGCTTACACTGACTTTGACATTCAGGAGTCTCATTTGATGTCTCCTGGAGATAGAGGTGGATCGGCCCCCTCTGCTGAATTCAGGATCACCGTGCACACCCCCAGCAGTCTTCCCTCCTGGGCTGGGAGCAGGGGGAGCAATGCATGAAGACTTGGCAGTATCTTCCCACTGAATACCAGACCCTACTCTGCTTTCCCTGAGAGCTCTGTTTTGGGCACATATCCAGATGAAAGGTTTTCCCTTGTGGTTGCGATGCACAAAATTAACAGTGGGAGAGTGCCCCCTAGAAGAATGACTGCCGTCCTATTGTGTCCTCAGGCTGTCTCCTCTCCCTGGCTACTTTTCCTGCAGAAGGACGTGCTCCAGCCAGATCTATCCTCCTTTCTCTAGGCTCTCTCTGACCTTTATTTTAAGTATCTTGTGACATGTGTACATGTGTTTTTATTGCAAACTGCCTCAAATCCATTTGGATATGGATGCTATACAAATTATAAATAAATAAATACATGATAAAGAGAGGAGCTCTTCCCTGCCAGCTCGTTGCTTAAAAAGCAGCAAGTTTGCACTTGCGTGACTCTGCTTTTGCTGGGCCCCATGCCGGCAGCCAACAGGAGTGAAAACAAAATCTGTCCCTTTCAGCACCACACATTCCTCTCCTGAGCCTAGGGGAAGAGGTGGCAAGTATCATTTGCCAATCAGCAACCAGATAGCCTTTCCTTTACTGAATTCCACGTATTTAATGAAATTCCATCCAGTTTGGGAGAGTCATGCTGGTAAATCAGGTAGCCGCAGCTTTCCCTACCAGATACAAGATACCTCTGCCTCATTCCTTCCACAGGGTTCTACACAGCTCCTGGCTCGCTCTCCTGTTCTGCCCTCTGGCTGTCCATCAGGAACCTTGTTTTTCTCATCAGCAAACGCCCTGCTATCCTTCCTTTATTTTGCACATCGGTGTCTTGGCACTTGCTTCCATGCAATCTAGGGTTCCCCTGAACTCCCATCGCTTCCAGAGAGGGCATCCGCTTATTGTTTTGGTAGTCCCTTTAGTCCTCTCTTGCTTGCTCCTTATCTTGCTTACTCTCTCTTTCGAGTCATTTTTCTGCTTTTGAACCCTGAAGCCCACCTCTTCTCTTTTCATTTTGAGCAGAGAACACTGGACCCCGCCCCCAAACAGGCTGTGGAAGTCATTCTGGGTGATTCCCCTCCATCTTCTTTCACTTCAGCTTCCATTTCTCGTGTCTGTTTTAGATGCCATCCTTCTTCCCAAGGCTTAGTCTTCAGCTTGGTCCTGGATTTCAGTCTCTCCCTTCAACGGCAGCTCCTTACCTCGTTGGTTTGGCCCTGCTTTTCCCTTGACTTCATTTATTTTGCCTCCCTAAATTCTACCCCCCATCTTTATATTTAAAAAATATTAATAAGCTGGAAACCCTCATTCTACATTGTTACCTCCACAGGCCATTTTCCTCTTGCTGTTTTTCTTTTCAGCATCAACCTTTCAGAAGGAACTCTTGGTATGTTGACATCCCTGCCTACTTTAGCCCCTTCACTATTACTGAGTGATTCCTGGTACCACTACCATGAGGAAACTACTTTCTTAAATATTATCGGTAGCCCCTTATCTGCCATGCCAAGTAATTCCTCCCACCTTATACACCTCTAAAATTGTTCCTTTTCCATAGCATTCGTTGCCTCATTGGCCCTTTGCTTTGTCTTCTCTCCTGAGATTCAGTTCTTAAATCCCAGTGTTCTGCTTGCTATCTCCTCCCACTTAAGGTTGTATCCCATTGGAACTTCAAACTCCTCTTCCCTCCATCCTGTTCTCATAGTGAAACCAACTGGCTTCTTTCACCAGCACACCTTTCTTCTGGTCTCTGAAATCTGGGTATTTCCTCTGAGTACTCCTTCTTCCATATCTCACACATTTGACAAGTTGGTAGGTATTGTCATGTGTTCCCTCACCAATGTCTCTCACATCTCCTCTCTTTCTTTCTATTCGTCCTGTCAGCCCCCTGCTTTAGAGATCTCTGCCTCCCCGTAAAGCTGTCTGCTAAATGTCATAGATAGTTGGAGGATGGAATTCATTTGTAGCCTGAACCAAAGGCGGAGAGATGATTCTCTTCTTCACTCTTCTCACCTCACTATGGATGTATAGACTATGATGAAAATCAGAATAGACTCCTAATGATGGTTTTCTTGTGTTGAATGATATAACTTTATTTATCTTCTGGTATTTTTTTTCTAGAAAATGATGCTGTTTGTAAGTCAGGTTGCTCTGTGCTGACTAACCTATTTACTCAGAAAGAACAGAAAAATCAGGAGTAGCTTGGACTAGGCGAAGATCAGAGGGTGATCACAAGGAGAAACCCAAAAGAGAGAATGCCCACAGAAGACGGGGGGGTGGGGAGGGGAATAGGAGACATTTTAGCAGTTGTAGGCTTCAAAATAAGATAAGAAATAGAGGGTTTTTTTTTTTTAAGATTTTATTTATTTATTTGACAGACAGAGATCACAAGTAGTCAGAGAGGCAGGCAGAGAGAGAGAGGAGGAAGAAGGCCCCATGTAGAGCAAAGAGCCCGATGCGGGGCTTGATCCCAGGACCCTGGGATCATGACCTGAACTAAAGGCAGAGGCTTTAACCCACTGAGCCACCCAGGCGCCCCACAAGAAATAGAGTTTTAAATGGAGTTCATTGCTTCTAGGCAGCAAAGTAGTGTTGATATCATATTTAACATTCTAACTCTATAGCAAAGAATAAACAAGGAGAGGAGGGGGGAAACACGAAAAGATTAGAGACAACATGTGGTGAAGAGCAGGAAAACCCATGCAGAACTGTAATAGCAGAGACTTTATTGCAGCAAAAACATTTTTTGCCCTTTGCTCTATATGTTTATGCATAGTATTTATACTTATAAGTTAATTTTTTTCATTTCTGTGTTGCTTTATGGATAGATAATTGTATTTTTCAGTGCAAAAGAGTAGGCCATTTTATGGGCATGCAAACACACACACATGCGCGTGTGCGTGCACACACACACACACACGCACACACATCCTTCAACTTATTTTTTCGTTGCTTTTCTTGTGCCACTTAAATAGAGCCCAGCTAAATATTTGGATATGCTAAAGAGATACCACTAACCTTCCAGTGGTACAAAACTGAAATAAAGATGAGTCCTAAGAAATGTTAAATAGGCTCCTTGGATCTCATTTTACTTAAAAAAAAAAAAAATATTGTGGTAAAGTATACACCAGAATTTGCCATTTGAACTACTTGGAAGTGTCCCATTCACTAACATTAGTTACATTCACAATGTTGTGCAGGCATCTGTTTCCACTTTTCTCCCCTTCAATCCAAACAGGAGTCTGTACCAGTTAAGCCACAACTCTCCGTTTCCCTTACCCCCAGTCTCTGGGAACATCTGATCTATGTTCTATCTCTTGGAATTTGCTTGTTCTAGGTATTTGATATAAGTGAAATTATATGATATTTGACTTTTTGTGCCTGGCTTATTTTACTTAGCTTGTTTTCAAGGTTCATCCATGTTGTTACATGTATCAGAACTGTAGTCTTCTTTTTTTTTTTTTTTTTTTTGATTGAGTAGTATTCCATCATACGTATATGTCACATTTTGTTAATCCATTCACCTGTCAGTGGACACTTAGGTTATTTCTACTTTGGAGTTATTATAAACAATGCTTCACTAAACATTGGAACACAGGTATTTGCTTTGGTCTCTATTTTGAATTCTTTGGGGTATATACACCTATACCCCATATATTAAAAAAATATATATATATACACATATGTGTATGTGTATATATGTATAAACATATATATATATATACATATTCCACATTAGGAGTTGAATTGCTCGGTCATACAGTAGTTTTTTATTTAGTTTTTGAGGAACTGCCAAGTTGTTTTTCATAGCAGCTGCACCATTTTACGTTCCCATCAGCAATATCTCAGGATTCCAATTTCTCCACATCCTTGTCAACACTTATATTCCATTTTAAAAATTGTAGCCATTCTGGTAGGTGTGAAGTGATACCTCATCATGGTTTTCATTTGCATTTCCCTAGTGACTAATGATGTTGAACCTCTTTTCATGTGACTGGCCATTCATATATCATCTTTGGAGAAGTGTCTGTTCAAGTTTTGGAATTGGGCCGTTTGTCCTTTTTTGCTGAATTGTTGGAATTAGTTCTTTATTCTGGATATTAATTATACCCTATCACATGTAAGATTTGCAAATTTTGTCTCCCATTCTGTAAGTTGGCTTTTCACTTTCTAGATGATGTCCTTTGATGCACAAAAGTTTTTAATTTTGATGAAGTCTGACTTATTTTTTTCTCTTCTTGTTTCTCATGCTTTTGGTATCATACCTAAGAAGTCGCTGCCAAACCAAATTCTATAGATTTATCCCTATTTTTTACTGTGATTTTTATGGTTTTAGCTCTCATATTTCAATATTGATCCATTTTGAGTGAATTTTTATATATGATGTGAGATGGGGGTTCAACTTCATTCTTTCACAGGTAGCAGTTCAGTTTTACCAATACTGTTGTTAAAGACTGTTCTTATCTTTCTCTGGTGAATGGGCATGGCACCCTTGTCAAAAGTTAATTGGTCATAGAAACATGGGTTTATTTCTGGACTCTCAGTTCTGTTTTAATGCTGTGTGTCTACACTTATGTCAGTACCAAACTTCTTTTGTTACTTTAGCTTTGTAGTAAGTTTTGAATTTAGGAAATTAGGATCCTCTGACTTTGTTCTTTTTCAGAATTATTTGGCTATTTGGGACCTTTTGTACTTGAATTTGAAGGATCAACTCCATTTCTGCAAAAAGGCTGTTGGAATTTTGATAAATTGTCATCTTTGCAATATTTTGCTTTCCTACCCATGAACATGGGTTATCTTTCCATTTTTTAAAGTTTCCTTTAATTTCTTTGGAAAGTGTTTTATAGTTTTTAGTGTACATGTCTTTCATCTTTTTGGTTAAATGTGTTTCTAAGTATTTCATCCTTCAGATACTATTGTAGATGGAATTGTGTCTTACATTTTTTTAAGGAATAATCATTGCAGGTGTATAGACTCACGAATAATTTTTGTGTGTTAAGCTTATACTTTGTAACTTAGCTGAATCTGTTATTAGCTCTACTAGCTTTCCTGTGGCTTCTTTGGGATTTTTTATACATTAAGATCATGTCATTTGCAAATGGAGATAGTTTTACTTCTTCCTTCCCAATTAGAGTGACTTCTATTTATTTATTTTTTTCTTACCTGAATTGCTCTGGCTAGAACTTCCAGTACACTGTTGAATAGCCATGGTAAAAGTGAGTCACCTTGTCTGATCCCTGATCCTAGGGGGAGAGATTTTAGTCCTTCTCCACTGAGTGTGTTGTTAACTGTGGGTTTTCACATATACCTTTTATCATGGTGAGGAGGTTTCCCTCTTTTTTGGTTTCCTTAGGATGGTGGTGTTGTTTAATATCAGGTAAAAAAAAATAGACTCAAAATGGATGAAAGACCTAAATGTGAGACAGAATCCATCAAAATCCTGGAGAACACAGGCAGCAACCTCTTTGACCTCAGCTGCAACAACTCCTTGCTAGACATGTCTCCAAAGGCAAGGGAAACAAAGGCAAAAATGAACTGTTGGGACTTCATCAAGATAAAAAGGTTTTACACAGGAAACAGTCGACAAAACCAAAAGACAACTAACAGAATGGGAGAAGATATTTGCAGATGACACATCAGATAAAGGGCTAGTATCCAAAATCTATAAAGAACTTGACACCCCAAATACAAATAATCCAGTCAAGAAATGGACAGAAGCCATGAACAGACGTTTCTCTGGAGAAGACATCCAAATGGCCAACACACATGAAAAAATGCTTAATATCATGTGGTGTCAGAGAAGTACAAATCAAAACCACAAGGAGATACCACCTCACACCAGTCAGAATGGCAAAAATTAATTAGTCAGGACACGACAGTTGTTGGTGAGGATATGCAGAAAGGGGAACCATTATACACTGTTGGTTGGATGCAAGCTGGTGCAGTCACTCTGGAAAATAGTATGGAGGTTCCTTAAAAAGTTGAGTGTAACATAATAATAATAAAAAAGTTGAAAATAGAGCTACCGTGTAACCCAGCAATTGCACTACTAGGTATTTATCCAAAGGTACAAATGTAGTGATCCGAAGGGGCACCTGCACCCCAGTGTTTATAACAGCAATGTCCACAATAGCCAAACTATGGAAAGAGCCCAGTTGTCCATTTACAGATGAATGAATAAAGAAGATGTGGTATACAAACACACATAGACACACACACACACACACACAAGAATATTAGCCATCAAAAAATGAAATCTTGTCATTTGAAATGATGTGGATGGAACAAGAGGGTATTATGCTAAGTGAAATAAGTCAATTAGAGAAAGACAATTATCATATGATCTTGCTGATGTGTGGAATTTAAAAAACAAAACAGAGGGTCATCAGGGAAGAGAGGAAAAATAAAAACAAGGTGAAACCAGAGAGGGAGACAAACCATAAGAGACTCTTTTTTAAAATTTTATTTATTTACCTGACAGAGAGATCACAAGTAGGCAAAGAGGCAGTCAGAGAGAGAGGGGGAAGCAGGCTCCCCGCTGAGCAGAGAGCCCAATGTGGGGCTCGATCCCAGGACCCTGAGATCATGACCTGAGCTGAAGGCAGAGGCTTAACCCACTGAGCCACCCAGGTGCCCCAGAGACTCTTAATCATAGGAAACAACCTGAGGGTTGCTGGAGGGGAAGTGGGTAGATGGGTGGGATGACTGGGTGATGGACATTAAGGATGGCATGTGATATAATGAGCACTGGGTATTATATAAGACTGATGAATCACAGGCCTGTACCTCTGAAACCAATTAATACATTATATGTTAATTAATTGAATTAAAATACTTCAAAAAATGATCTCAAATCAATGACTTAACTTTACATCTTAAAGAACTAGAAAAAGAAGAGCAGAGTAAACCCAAAGCTTGTAGAAGTAAGGAAAAATAATACAAATAAGAGTGGTATAAATAAGATAGAGAACAGAAAAACCACAGAGACTCAATGAAATTGAGAGTTGGTTCTTTGGAAAGGTTAACAAAGTAAACAAACTTATAGCTAGATTGACAAAGGGAAAAAAAGAAAGAAGATGTAAATAACTAAAATTACTGATAAAGAAGGACTTATTTATTATATGATATCTATGTCTTAATCTTCTTTGTCCTGCAATCCCCCATTACAATCTTCTTTTGTGTTTGATTGATATTTTTGTAGTGAACCATTATGATTCCCTTCTCATTTCCTTTGATATATTTTTAATACATTTTCTTTATGGTCATCATGGAGATTATATTTAACATCCCAAATTTATAATAATGTAATTAAAATTTATACTAACTTATCTTCAATAGCATATAAAAACTCTGCTTCTATATAGCTTTGTCTTTCCACCCCCCCTTAATGTTTTTGTCACAGATTATATCTTTATATATTGTGGGCCCAACAGTAAAGATTTATAATTATTTACAATTATTTCTTTTGGGTTTTAAATCCTGTAGGATATAACAAATAGAAACCAAACACAATACTGGATTTTATATTTTCCCATATATTTACTTTTACCAGAGATCTCTGTTTCTCATGTCTTCAAGTTACTGTCTAGTGTCCTACATTTTAACTTAAAGGACTCCATTTAATATTTCTTATAGGGCAGGGCTAATGGTAATCAGTTCCCTGAGCCTTTGTTTAGCTGGGAGTGTCTTAATTCATTTCTCACTTTTGAAGGACAGTTTTGCCAAATGTAAAATTCTTGTTTGACAGATTTCTTTTTTCTCTCAGCACATGAACACCATCCTGATCTCTCCTGGCCTTCATAGTTTCTGATGAGAAATTAACTGTTAATCTTACTGAGGATCCCTTGTATGTAATGAATTGCTTCTCTCATTGCTTTTAAGATTCTCTTTTTTGTCTTTTAATAGTTTATAATGTCTCAGTGTGTATCTTTTGGGTTACATCACTTGGGATTTATTGAGCTTCATGGATTCATAGATTTATGTCTTTCATCAAATTTCAGAAGTTTTGAGTTGAAATTTTTTCAAATGTTCTTTCTGCTCTCTTTTTTTCCTCTCACCTCCTTTTGGAGAATGTGTGTATTGGTTTTTTGATGATATTCCACAAGTTTCTTAGGCTCTGTTTACTTTTTTTTTTTTTTTTTACTCTTTTCTTTCTATTCAGACTAAGTAATTTCAATTGTCCTATATTCAAGTTCACTAATTCTTTCTTTGTCTGGCTTAAAATAATTGTTGAACCCCTTTAGTGAATTTTTCATTTCAGTTATTATAATTTTTAGCAGAAGAATTTCTTTGGTACCTTTTAATAATTTCTGTCTCTTTATTGATCTTTTCAATTTGCTTATACATTGTTTTCCTGATTTCCTTTAGTTCTTTAGCCATGTTTTTCTTAAACTATTAGTGTATATTTAAGACAGTTGTTTTAAAGTCTTTATCAGTTCTAGTTTTTGGACTTCCTCGGAGATGGTTTCTGTTAATTAATTTTGCTCCTTTAAATGAACCATTCTTTCCTGTTTCTTTGTATGCCTTGTGATTCTTTGTTTCAAACTGGACATTTGGATTTTATAATGTAACTCTGGAAAACATATGTACTCCCTTTTCCCAGGGTTTTCTGTGTTTTTGTTGTTGTTGTTTGTTTGTTTGTTTGTTTGCTGAATGCTAAAATAGTTCATTTGTTTAACAACTCTCCCAAACTGTTTTTGCAAAAACTGTATTCCTTATTGTGTATGGCCACTGAAGTCTGTGTCCCTTTGCTTGTGTTCAGCTACTATTTTGACAGGAATTTCCTTGAATTCTGGAGCTGAACAAACACCTCTCCCAGTCTTAGTAGATGTGCACTCCTTCAATACTTAGGCTTACACTGGGCCTGGGAATCAGCCTGAGGTGAACACTTAATGTATTTTTAAGCCTTTTCAGAGTATTCATTATCTTCTGGGTATGCACATGGTTTTCTGAATTTCCCTGTGCATATGACTGCTTTTATATGTTCTAGTTTACTGAAGAAACTCTTCCCAGCTTTTGTTCCCAGGCCTTAGTAGTCTGTTGTAGGTTTTGATTGTCATCTTTTGTCACAGGCATCTGAGTGTTGTTAGTTTAGCTTGCAGGATTTTTAAACAATGCCAACTGTTTTTCTGCTCTGAGTTCCTAGTTAGGTGAAAGAGATGAGTACCTTTTATCAGGCCTTCAGATCACTATTACTTAAAAACAGACATATACAGTCATTTGTGGATAAGCTTTACTTTGCTCCCTCCTGAACCAGAGCCCCGAGTCTTTACAGTGAGAATCTGGACTGCTGCTACAGTAATATTGCCATGTTCTGGGGAGGGGATGGACATGGGTGAATAAAAATGCTCCAAAGTTCTTTTGGTATCTTGAAGTTCCCTTTTTATTGATGCCACATTCACTTGTTTGCTGTAAACTTTTTCAGAGTTCTGATAGAATTGATTCTGACAGTTTTGGTTTGTTTTTCAATATTTCTATGGAGCAGTGAGCGCCTAGAGCTGTCTGTTGCCATTTTGTTGATAATACTCCCATCCTAAAATTAACCACTTAATTATTTTGGAAAGGTTTATGAGAATCCTGCAGTTTCAGATTTGGAGAAAACTTTTGAGATCATGTAGCCCTGTAGTTTATAGCCTTCTCTCCAAAGTAGTTGGGGTTTCATGGAATTCCTTTAGGACCACCTCAGAATGTTTGAGCCTCTTTATGATCTCTCTCCCCCATCTTCACCTAGAATCTGTCAGACTATGTCACCCTTACTTTTTTTTTTTTTAAATGATATGCTTTCATTTGAATCTAGAGTTTTTGGCTTAAAAATTTTCAGGAGCCAATGATTCATTTTCAGTTGCTTAGTTCAGAACTAGGCAAGGAAGTTTTGGGTTCCTTAGTCAAAGTCCTCCAGTTTCCCAGCTACTCAGAGAGGTAGCTGGACTGGGACATGCAGGCAGGCTTGGCAGGATAATAACACGGTGCCTTTGTTCAACACTGAGTAGAGCAAAGGCACTGTGCTATGTAGTGGAAGGTAGGAGGAGACTGTTGTGGCACTTTTCAATTCTTTTCTGTCATCCTGAACAATCCAGTTCTGGCTCCACGTTTGTACCCTCTCAGTACAACTAGCCTTTGAATCTGACCAGATTGAATCTTCTTGGAGGGCAACTTGCCAGCTGTTTATTGTTATTGGAGAATGCCTCCTGGAACATTCACTTTTCCTTCTACCATCATCTGAAGAGTTAACAAAGTTGTCTTTGTTTGTTTGTTTACCACATATAATTCTCTTCCCTAGAGAAGATCTACAAAAAAAGATTTTCTCCATTTTGTTACATTTTCAGTTCCACTTATGTGGCCACTAGCTCTGAGTACATGAGACTATTATATAGTAATAATGAACCTTTTTTTTTCATTTTTTACTGTTTTTGAACAATAAAAGGGAGCTTAAGTGATTATTGAACAAGACATTGATACCCAGAAAGGACATGTGACACCCGACATATTATCAAGCTAGTCCTAAAGAGAGGTTGGAGAATTTTTGCTGAGAGGAAATAGCAGTCTTCATTGGGTGGAGTTCACTGCAATTATTAAAGAGAACGATCTGGTCTGATGCAATTAACCTCTCAGAGTCTCTTAGAATCCAAAGATTCCATCTTCTGTAGTAATTAAATAATACCTAATTTTGTATGTTTTATAGATCTACATTTTATTTTCTTTGGTATAATTTATATGTATTTAATATATGTATAAATATGTAATATTTTTACATATACACACATATATGCACATGTATAAACATGCAATATTTGTATATACACACATTTTTTATTAGTTGATTGTATAAAAGTATAAAAAGCATGCTAATATCACTCAGAAGTTTGTAGGAACAGTGGTTTTCAATCCTTATAATATTATATCTAAATAGAAAACAATTAGCTTGGAGGTTTTCTTGCTGACTGGTATATTGACATGATTGTGATACCTCCAGCTGGCTTTTTCACACTGAATGACAATTACATGCATGCCCCATGATAGTTGATGCTCACAGAGCATAAAGAGAAAGGAAAATAGTGATCTTAGGTCCTTGAGGGAAGGCTATAACCACGGACAAAGTAAGCAAACAGAAACCTAGCTAATTGAAAGGGAGGATAGTTAAAATTTAGCAATGTTGAATTGGGAATAGCATCAGAGTCAAAAGGAACTTAAATTTCACTGGGTGATTGAAAAATAACATGGCAAATTGTTTCTTCTTCCAAATTTATGGAGCTGAAATAAGCCAAGAACTCTTTCTGCCTACCCTTGTCATAAAAGGGAGCCATTGAATATACAGGTCTGGAATGAGTTTTGACAAAAGATATTGTTTTCTAAAATCAGAAGTGTATTTTACCTTTTGCATATTTTAACTATGATATTATGGTTATGTAGCTTTGCATTCACATAATCAGTAGTACTTCCTGTTTGGTAGTTCTAAGTATCTGAGTCTCTCTACCACCATGTAACTCCCTCCCCCAGTTGGAGTGGTAATACTTTTGATTTTTAACATAGGGAATAATATGTACATATGAAATTGGTAACAAACAACGAACAGTTATGTATTAAGACAAAAAAATAATAAAAGTCCTCCTACACATGCTTCTTAAAGGTACATCATTCTAGTGGAAAGATCCTGGTGGAAATTCAGAAAGCTTGGATTCAAGTCTGCACTCTACCACTTACCATGTGTTTTGTCGAGTCACTTTTCTTCTCATAGCCTTTCTCCCCCCTCTGATTTGCACTATGAAGACAGGAATTTTGCTTTCTAATCCCTGAGTTATTTTGAAATAATATCTAGGAAACCATTTGGAAAAAAAAATAGTGATATGCAAATGATGTGGATGGTGATGCTCCCAACTAGAAATTAATCTTTTCGAAAATTATAATTCTTATATGGCATTTTATAGATATATATTTTTTAAAAGATTTTTTATTTATTTATTTGACAGACAGAGATCACAAGTAGGCAGAGAGGCAAGCAGAGAGAGAGAGAGAAGCAGGCTCCCCGCTGAGCAGAGAGCCAGATGCAGGGCTCCATCCCAGGACCCCTGGATCATGACCTGAGCCGAAGGCAGAGGCTTTAATCTACTGAGCCACCCATGTGCCCCTGGCATTTTATATCTTTTAAGATAAGATGTAACCAATAACTAGCCACCTTTCCATGAAATAAGAAACATTTAATTACCATTTTTACCTGAATTGACGATGGAAAGAATAATGGAAAAGGAGCTAAGGAAAAGCAAGAATTAACTAACTTCTACCAACTAATAGAGTTTGTGTGTGTTGCTTCACACCTCTGAGGCTTTACAATTTTATTATTCAAATGCAAATACTCTTTCTTCATTCCTTTAAATTGTTAGGATTTGGTAAGCTTTATCTTCATTTATCCTATTGTACACATACACACACACACAAACACATTCTTCTCTACCACTTTTTCCTTCTCCTGGCTAACTTTAACAACGTCTTCATGACTCAGCTCAGATGTCGTATCTTCTATGAATTCTCTAATTTCTCCTCCCCACCTCAGCCTGGCTTAACTAAGTCTTCTCTGTGTTATCTTCTCTGTATTATCACTGGACTCTGCTATTTGATTAAAAAGTGTGTATGCATCTTTTACCCCAACTACAATCTAAGACTCCTGAAGAAAAAAGAGGTCATGTACTATTCATCTAGGGACTGGCATTTAGTAGATTCTTAGTAAATGTTTCTTTACTGAGTGAATAAATGAATGAATGGATAATATATGAGAAGCTCTTTGAAAAGAAAAGACCATGTATAATGTGATATTTTTCAAATATAACTCCAGAAGAAAGAAGCATTTGTCTAGTGAGACAGTACTATATTTGGAAACAAGAAATCAGTTATTGGGCCATTTCTACTAATTTGATGAGTAACTCCAGGAAAATCACTTGAGCTCTCTGCATTTAACTTCCCATTCAAAAATGGGGCAATCTGTATTTCCCATTGCCTGCTTCATTAAGGATGTCACAGAGGCCAAAATTGGAGCAATTATGTGGTATCTGCTGATTTTTAAAAATAAAGGTGTATTATTCATTTTGGGGGATACATAAATACCAGTTCATAGTCAAACACATATCTTACTATGTACTGAGAAGTTCCTGCAAAGTTTTCTCCAAACAATTTAAAATTAAATAACATTTTAAACGGACTGAGGGAGATTTAATTTTACAACATAGTTTTGTTCTTTGCTGATTTTATAGTGTACAGAATCTTTTTGGAAGGTAACAATTATTTATAATTTGTTTTATAATTTAGAATTTTCTTGTAATACCAATCTCTTGAAGTAGCACCCTCCTGGATCCCTCTGACGCTTTCTCCTCTTCTGCCTGGCCAGTCATTGTTGAGTGACAGTAGAGAAGAATTGTCCCCCACTAAATTGCCCGTATTGTCTGTGGGAGGTTGAATTTTTTTGTTCAGGAACGCAACCTCTATCCTGAAAAGGATAATTTTCAGATTTGTGCACAGATATCTGAGTCCTTGAGACACAGTAAAGAAGATAATTCTTTGTGGAACATTGAGAAGTCTTGCTTCTGAACTAAAATAAAAGATACAAATCTTAATTCCCTAAAGGATTGGGGGTTATTTTTTCTTTTTAAAACAAAATGTGTATGTTTCTTTGTTTGTTTAGAAATTGACTTCAGATAGAGTAACAGATCTAGAGTTAATTTCTTACATGATTATGTGTTACTTATCCCCACTTAATCAGGACACTTCTTATTCTCACTTGGGCAAGAATGTAATTTAGGCTCTGCTTATTACTCTCCAGTTAAGAGCCACCCAGCTCTTAAACTATGAAACTACATAGTGTTCAGATTTTCCTTGTCAAGAAATTACTATGGAGCCGAGAGCTCTTAAATGTCCCCCTCTATGCTTCTACATGAACTTCTGTCTTGTGGGAGTAGGACATCTCTGTCTTGATTGCCTTTTTTCTTTTTGAATCAACTTGATTGAAGTACACTATATGTATGATAAATTTTATCCATGTAAAATCCATGTAGGCACCACCACAGTCAAGGTGCAGGGATTTCCAGCCACCTCCAAAAGATCCCTCATGTCTCTTTGCATTCACTTCCCATTCCATCCCCTCCCTAGGCAATCACAGATTTGCTTTTTGTCAGCATGAATTAGTTTGCATGACGCCTTTTATTGAGCCCCCTTCTTGGAGTTGAGTTCCATTGTGGGGAGTCAGACTATGGTTGGAGTGAAGGAGAAGGCAGAGCTAGCCATCACTAAACTACTTGGTGGAGGGGGGAGTCTGATACTTACTTTTCTTTTTACATGTTCACCACTCAGAAGCGAGTGAGTTGTTTTTCTTTGAACATGTAAACTTAGGAGATAAAAACTCTTATTTTTAGGAGTGCAGAACTTTGTTCCATCCAAATTTTGAAAGTGGTCAAGGGACAGGGTCAAGACTCATCTTCATTTGGCTTTAGCACAGTAGTTCTGACCACTGGACATTTGACTTTATATGGTGAAGAGTCAAGTACTGTCGATGAAATGTTTGCAAAGGGATTGTCATGAAATCGCCTGACTTGTATTTTACGCTTGTGCCATAGTCCAGAAATAAACATTACATTTCTTTCTCTAAATACATTTGTGTCCTGGATAGCCAACCGACAACTATTGTCTCCCCCCGCCTGCACCGCCCCAGTTAAACAGCAATTGTTTTCGATGAAGGAATGACACTGTTTAAAATTCCTTCACTCTGTAGAGTCTCCTGGGTGAGAAGAAAAATAGATTTCCAATCTTAGGAATTAAATGACCCTATTCACTGTCAGTCTTACGACTTTGCCCCCACATGTTAAAATTTTGTTAAATTGGGCTCCAACCTGTTTCAAAGAAAAGTTGTGAAGCTCCTCTAATAGGGGCTTTTCCAGCTTATACAAGTACCTCTTTTTTCATATTGTTTAGTGGAAGAAGTGACTTTTAACCTTTCCATGCCTAGGTTTCCCTTCTCCTTTTTAAGAAGATTTAATTAACCCATTTCATTTCAGTTTAACCTATTGTTTAGAAATTTCTGGGGCCATAATTTACATAAAGCAGTAAGTGAGATTTTCCCCTCTCTCCTCCTTTTTATTCTTTTATAGGCAAGAACTGTAGTATATGCAGATTATTGAGAGAGGAAAAATACTCTCTGAAAAGGTGGCTTTCTTAAAAGGCGCCAGCAGTATTAGTGTCATGTCTGAAGGACCCATTTGTGTCAACTGTACAGACCTTTCAATGGAAAATTGTGCTGTGCTACCTTTTAAAGTATGAAATGCTAATTTGGGATTTACAGTTTTTGAACTGGAGGGCTGCATTTTGCATGGGATTTTGTTTAATTTCCCAGTGAAAAAAGGCATTTGAAACACAACTGCCTACAGCCAACTGTCAACAAAAATCAACTGTAATAGCACAGAGCCTGTCACTGATGTATGTGGTGATGTGGTAATCTTCTCAATTTAGCTGGATATTTCTTCTCCGTACAAAATAGCTGAAAGTCTTGCTAGGCATTTATGAATATCGGGAGGTATTATTAGGCTGATAATGGGACCAGATTAAGGAAGTGTACACTGGTTCAAAGTGTCAGTTAAAGAGATACAGGATGGGACGAGGCATGGCCCTCGGTCTAAGGGACTCTTCGTATTTCAGGTTTGCTAAAGATTTGGGAGATAGCATGCTGAGTTCCATCTGCTGTGAAAGTGGCTTTCTGGAAAAAAAAATAAAGTTGTTATGCTATTTTTTCCCCCAGAAATCTGTTTTTGTTTATCAAGAGGGTGAAATAAAAAATCTCTGAAGCTGAAAATGAGGAGGGCAGACTAGGGGACTCTCGGAGGTGAGACTGGTCAGTATTCTTCTTCCCACAATGCGGAGAGGTGGTGGTTCAGACCTGGCATCTTTCCCCCCTAAGGCACAATTATCAAAGAGCTGGGAGAAGTGAATTCTTCTGGAGTCTCTGTATTTTAGTAGTGGGACCCCCTTTGGATTCTCAATAACAACTGGCAAATGCAAAGGCAAAAAATAAAGCTGCATATAACCTATCCTTTGGCAAGGCACAAAGTTGGCACTTATTATTAGCTGTCATCAAAACATAGCATTAGTGAAGCTTCTCTTATCAAAAGGGTGTTTAGAATCAAATGGCACTTTATATTACTGGTTGATTTTTTTTGTTTGTTTGTTTTTGTTTTTGTTTTACGTGAGCCATCTTTGAATCTGACCCCGCCATTTATTAGCTCCATGGTAGCTCAGCTCTCTGTGCTTAAGTTTCTTCATCTCAAAATTGGATTAGTAATCATGCCTATCTAATAGGGATTTTGCGAGAAATTACTTAATAGATATGAAGAGCTTAGAACACTACTTGACATATAATAAGTGTCATAGAATTAGCAGTTATTGTCACCATCATCATCACCATCATTAGCAAAAGCAACATATTTACTACTATCAAGTAGTCACGGCAAAAGGATAGTAAGAGTATATAGCACATATGCTACATAACCTGTTGTGAAAGGTGTATTCAGTTTTTCTTAATCATTGTGTTTTCCTATGGAGATGGAAGATAGGGGTGAATTGCATTATGTTAGCTGCAGAGAATATGTTCTAAGATACTTATAAATAGCAGCATGGCTTATAGGACTTCTGAGAGTGTCCTGGCCTGTTTGTGTACTGCCTGCCTGGTACCCATTCTCTGTGGCTCTGCTCTTCTATAGTCCCTGCCTCCCATGTGACCTTGATCTTTTTCCTTCCCTGCTTACTTTGGCTAATGGTGATAGATCAAGGATGGACCTCGGTGAAGGGGTGTGGCCCCAGATAGGCATGTTGGTGACATGTCTTGGCACACCCCTAAGAAGAGCTAGGTTGAGCCAGTCTGACTCCTTTCTCCGCAATTCTGTGATTGAGTACTTAGGTATGATTGTCAGTTTTCAGTAGGTACCCACATTTAAAGACAATGAGATGGAGAGAAGGGTATGGTTAAATGTGGCTTGCCAGTTATGTAGAAATTAAAGCTCTGGTAAAACAATGGAGCAAAGAGAAAGGCAGTGACACCATGAGAGAGAATTTCTGAGGTGGCCTGTTTTTCTGTTTCCTGAGCAGTTTTTCCAGATCTCATGAGACCCCTTTATGTCCCTACAACAAACTTCCCATCCTCTTGACTTCCCCCTCATTTGAGAGGGTTTCTGTTCCTTGCAACCAGTTAGGGCACAGTGAGTCTAAGGTTCCGCGTGTAAGAAAATAAATGTTTCTGCTGTAATGGAATTAAAATAACACTTGAAAGGATGGTCAGGGAAATTTCCATTATCCATACTCAAAAGTCTTAGGAATAAAAGGTTGGCAGAAATAAAGGAATGGGCAATTATCTCTAGGTTCTAGTGGACTGATAAGGTCTCTGCACACACGGTGATTACTTTTTAATGGAGTAGTCATATAGATGATAAATGAGTAAATATAAATAAACATGGTAACAGTAATTATAGACTGAGATGACTTCAATGAAGGCATTAAGTAAGGAGTAAAATTAGGAGATCCATTGGAAGTTTGCTGAAGTGTTTTCTTTAGCACCAAATAATTTTGCTGGGGCACTGCCTTTGTTCTTATGGTGAAAAAATCCCATATGACCTTGACCCATTCATTCCCTTCCTCGGCTTTGGCCAGTGATGATGGACTGGGAATGGATCTCTGATGGAAAAGTATGGCCCAAGACAGTGCTAGGAATAAGTATATACTGGATCAACATGTACTCTAATAGATATGGACCACTCCTGGCAAGACGTAAAGCTTTCTGCCTTTTATTTTCAAAGATGATTCCCAAAACGAGCATTATATTTTTTTATTTTTTTCTCTATTTGGAATGGATTTGGATTGTGGATAATGGAACAACAATTTAATGAGCCTACATTTTACTAGGCAATGTGCAAGATCCTTCCCACAATTCTCTGATTTAATGAACAAAACCACCCACTCTCACCTCATAATCATTGGCATTTATATATACAGTGACTACCTGGCATTCAGGCTTCTGTCTAGATGTGGAAAGGAGCATTTCTCTCTGGACTAAAGGGTGTTTTAATCTGCTGCCTGTTTCCTCTAGCATCAAGTTCTAGTCTGAATACAGACTTTTAATGAGCAACCCATATGTAAATAATTAGTAAAAGAGAGGAATTAACTATCATTACTCAATTGGTTTTTTTTTTTTCTTTTTAGAAATGATTTGCTATTCAGTTTTAAGCTTTCCAACTATCTTGATGGGGATCCAACTTGGAGGAAAGAAGTGTTTTTTGTTCTCATTATCACTTCCAGTTAAATCTGCATAGTTAATTTCCAGAGGTAGACATCCCCTTGAGTAATCATGATAAGAAATAGAGAAATTGCTGTTCTATGCTTTCAAAATTGAGAGAAATCTAGAACTTTGGAGAGGAGGGAAAATAACAGACATCAGTTTGTATATGAAGTGATAGAATTTAGTGAGCATGGAAAATTCTGTTGCTAAATACATGAACAATTCTCTTGAGTCCTTCCCAGGATGCCAAACAAGTGATCTCAGCAGGAAATTTTTCTTCTTCAAGTTTTTACATACTAAAAAAAAAAGTTAAGCAGATACAAGCACAATGACCAATAAGCTTTAGGATATAGTAGGAAGGTCAGGAGCAACATGGCCTACTTCTCTAGAAGGTGAGTGTTGACTGATTAAGGTGGTTTTTCCAGTGGTACTAACCTTGACATCTAAATAGGTCCTTTGCTGATGGTATTTCTACTTCTTTTTTACTGTACACTTTTCATTCAGAGGCACTTAAGTATGATGATAAAGATACAGCCATCACTACCCCATTGTCCATCAGAAATGCCATGTGATGAAATAATTATTCCAAGCAAAGTGGTGATACTCCTCCTTCACAGTGCCATTTTATCCCAAGGGCAGGATCTATCTCTGTTTCTATTCATAGATTTGAGCTTAGACCAAGTGTGAAACTGTATGCATTTTTCTTCTCATGAGCTCTGAATTCTCTGATGTTCGTCATACATTTACTCAAAAATACTGGTCCAAAGCCTACTTTGTGCCAGAAGCTGCTGGAGATGCAGCAGTAAACAGGACAGACAAGGTCTTTGCTCATATGAGATTATATTCTACTAAGGAAGACAGATCATCAAGCAAGTATAAACAAAGTAATTATAGCTTATAATGATTACCAGGAAAGAAAGTTTATCCAGTTGGTGCTCAGAGCTATCCCCTCCTCACACCAAACCTCCAGTATTCCTTCTTCATCTTTCAAGTGCACGGCTGACTTTTTAGTTTTTACATATATGCAACATCAATCCCTTCTCTCCTTTCCAGATTCTTGTCCCTAAATCCCTTCTATCTAGACATTTTAGAACTGCCAGTGAGCCCAGTATTAAGAAATTTTCTTGAAAGAAAACACGCAAGACACAAATTGTGTGTTATCAAAGTCTGGAACCCCCAGAAGACAAATAGCTGTGTGGTAGTTATTTGCATACACATCTGTCTTCCCTATTAGACCTCCTTGAAAGTAGACACTAACCTCTTTCTTTTGTCTCCTGTATTATATGCACATAGTAGGAACTCAGTACATTGCTCACTGAATTCAATTGGGTAGCAAAGACCACAGGCTCTTGCCAAAAGCATTAGTGAATGCATGTTTGAAGAAAATTAACTAACAATTAAGATAAAAACATCAGTATTCACATAGATTTTGGCTGAGCAGATACATTTCCTTACTGGTGAACATAAGGCTTTTTAGACCAATGAATCTGGCATCCTACCATCCCTTGCCAGCAAGGCATGGCAGGGATGGAAGAAAAGAAGTGTGGGCTGAATGCAGACTTTGGCAAATGTTTGGCACTTGCATTGCTCCTGCCAGAGTCATAAGCTCTTGGTCTGTGTGGCAGGAGGTATGAGAGAGAGAAACTGACAGGTCCTAGGGTAAGATCTACCTATAGAGGTGCTGAAACTATTTTTGTTTTGGCTTGATGTTTGTGAGAAGGATGCCCTGCCTAGCCCAACTGAATAATGGGCTTCTTCTCTGAACACTCCCTCCAGGGAGCTATTTCAAATGATTCCTTGATTAAGATCTTAAAACATGCCAGCCTTGTACATAGAGACAGGGTTCCTGAGACAGAAAATCAAGATTCTTTTTTTTTAATTTAATTTTTTTTCAGTGTTCCAAAATTCATTGTTTATGCATCATACCCAGTGCTCCATGCAATATGTGCCCTCCATAATACCCACCACCATGCTCACCCAACCCCCTACCCCCTCCCCTTCAAAACCCTCAGTTTGTTTCTCAGAGTCCACAGCCTCTCATGGTTCATCTCCCCCTCCGATTTATCCCTATTCACTTTTCCTTTCCTTCTCCTAATGCCCTCCATATTATTCCTTATGCTCCACAAGTAAGTGAAACCATATGATAATTGAGTCTCTCTGCTTCACTTAGTATAATCTCCTCCAGTCCAGTCCATGTGGATACAAAAGTTGGGTATTCATACTTTCTGATGGAGGTATAATACTCCATTGTATATATGGACCATATCTTCTTTATCCATTTGTCTGTTGAAGGGCATCTTGGCTCTTTCAATAGTTTGGCGACTGTGGCCATTGCTGCTATAAACATTGGGGTACAGATGGCCCTTCTTTTTACTATATCTGTATCTTTGGGATGAATACCCAGTAGTGTGATTGTAGGGTCATAGGGTAGCTCTATTTTTAATTTCTTAAGGAATCTCCACACTGTTTCCCAAAACTTTGCATTCCCACCAAAAGTGTAAGAGGATTCCCTTTTCTCCACATCCTCTCCATTTACTGTCTTGTTGATTTTGGCCATTCTACCTGGTGTAAGGTGGTATCTCAATGTGGTTTTGATTTGAATCTCCCTGATAGCTAATGATGATGAACATTTTTTCATGTGTCTGTTAGCCATTTGTATGTCTTCTTTGGAAAAGTATCTGTTCATGTCTTCTGCCCATTTTTTGATGTGATTATCTGTTTTGCGTGTGTTGAGTTTGAGGAGTTCTTTATAGATCTTGGATATCAGCCCTTTGTCTGTAGTGTCATTTGCGAATATCTTCTCCCATCTGTGGGTTGCCCCTTTGTTTTGTTGACTATTTCCTTTGCTGTGCAGAAACTTTTGATCTTGATGAAGTCCCAAAAGTTCGTTTTCACTTTTGTTTCCTTTGCCTTTGGGGACATGTCTTGAAAGAAGTTGCTGTGGCCCATGTCAAAGAGGTTACTGCCTATGTTTTCCTCTAGTATCTTGATAGATTCCTGCCTCACGCTGAGGTCTTTTATCCATTTCGAGTTTATCTTTGGGTATGGTGTAAGAGAATGGTCAAGTTTCATTCTTCTATACATAGCTATCCAATTTTCCTAGCACCATTTTTGAAGAAACTGCTTTGTCAAAGATTATTTGACCATGGGGTTGAGGATCCATATCTGTGGTCTCTACTCTGTTCCACTGGTCTATATGTCTGTTTTTGTGCCAGTACCCTGCTGTCTTGGTGATCACAGCTTTGTAGTAAATCTTGAAATCAGGCAACGTGATGCCCCCAGTTTTGTTTTTCTTTTTCAACATTTCCTTAGCAATTCAGGGTCTCTTCTGGTTCCATACAAATTTTAGGATTGTTTGTTCCAGCTCTTTGAAAAATGCCGGTGGAATTTTGATCAGTATGGCATTGAAAGTATAGATTACTCTAGGTGGTATAGACATATTAACAATGTTCATTCTTCCAATCCATGATCATGGAATGCTCTTCCATCTTTTTGTGACAATCGAGATTCTTACCCTAGGTGACCATTGTTCCTGCTGGAGAGGTAGGACTTAGCATGTAACCAGGAAAGGAAAGTCAGCCGTGATATTCTCCCTGCCCCAAGAGCTCACCTTTGTGTGTCCACATGTGCAGACATGCACACACACACAGAAGGACAGACACATATGCATATACACTAGTCCTTTCCCACATAGGATAAATCAGAGTAATTGCTTCAGGCCCCACATTTTGGAACTGGAACTTGAGGATGCTTCCAGGCTATGACAAGAAGCAGGTTACAGGGCTAAGACCAGGAAAGGTGATGGATATGGAAGAGGGATGTGGTGTTACTAGCTGGCCTGGGTTGTATGGACCTAAATCCTCCATGATATAAATTGTATGACGTGAATGGCAGGAATATACAATTTATTCGGTCATTCAGTTGGTCTTCATTTAAGAAATGATTGTTGAGTATCTACCATGTACTAGTGACTAGGGATGCCACAGAAGGTGAATAAAGAATGTTATAATCTATAGGGAAAACAGATTTAACCAGATAGTTCCACAAATATAAAATTGGCAACTGTGATAAGGGTTAAGCTACTAGGTGCTGTGAGAGGTTAAATTATGGGATTTACCCCATCACGAAGACTTTTTTTTTTTAACGTACCTGCTTTTGCTAATGAAATGCTTTTTGGGGGTCTCAGGCTGAGGGGTGTGGGGTTGCCTTCTACTCTGTGTTTCCCAAGGTCATCTTTGTATCCGTATGTGAATGCATGCACACAACTTAAATAGACTGGTTCTATCCTTTTATCTCTTTATTTTTTATTTTGTTTATTTATTTACACATAGTTACAATTGTTTTTAATGTAGCTGTGTTTACTCATCATCTTCAGGAGACTATAGGAATTGCATCAAAAATGCAAATTCTTCAGTCACTCACCAGACATGGGAGGATGTTTCCAATGAGCTGGAAAACAGAGCTGAGTGATGTATCATAAAACATAGATTTTATGTTGAATGGTCCTATTTTGAATTGTTTTACATTAAGGTAGAATGCACTGGTGGCAGCATGATGTGTGGAAAGAACAGAGATTTGGGGTCTGAGAGTCTCCACCACTTGTCCATGGGGCCCTTGGGTAATTTACATAGCTTCCCTGAGCCTCAGTGACTCTTTCTGCAAGATGGAGATTATTATTGCCGCCTCAGAGGTTTTTGGTGAAGAAATATGTGAAGGTTCTAAGACAGTAATGCTCCAACAGTAGTAGGAACTTGGTAAGTATTTGTTTCCTTCCCTGCATTCAGATTCTTGGGCCACTTTATCATATGTCTTCATGGAGGCACCCTGCTGCTTTCAAATTCTTTTACCATAGAAAGTGGGATCCAGGGGAATATTCTAAAGGGATTCTCATCTTCACCTAGGGAAGATGAGATGCCCCTACCCCAGTTTATAACAAGATTCCATAGAAAGGGGGGATGGAAGGGGCGCCTGGGTGGCTCAGTGGGTTAATGCCTCTGCCTTTGGCTCAGGTCATGATCCCAGGGTCCTGGGATCGAGCCCCACGTCAGGCCCTCTGCTCAGCAAAGAGCCTGCTTCCCTTCCTCTGTCTCTGCCTGCCTCTCTGCCTACTTGTGATCTCTGTCTGTCAAATAAATAAATAAAATCTTTAAAAAAAAAAAAGAAAGGGGGGATGGAAGATGAATGTACATTAAAGTGATTCAAAACATGAGCAGACTCTGTGAGTGTTATGCACAGATGAGTTAATTGTTTTGCCTTAAATATATTTCCTGAAGAACAGAAGCCTGATCACAGCACACATCATTATGTATTTTAGACAAACAGCACTTTGAATCAAATTATAGTACATGCATAAAATATTAAAATAAGACATTTATAACAAATCTTTCTAACTTAGTGCTGAGCTCTAAAATAGATTTATATGCGGATAAGCAATAGGTGCGATAAATGTGGTACAGATCCCACGATTTAAATTGCAAATCAATGGGGCATCATGGGAAGACTTGAAGTACTGAGGGAAAAGATCCAGCTATATAATATTTTTAGGTCTTCTGCCTGATTTCGTTTTGTAATGTCTGTATCTGGACGCCACATTTGATAAATTATAATATCTGCTCTCTCATATAGTTTCTTTACACTCCCAATTTAAATGATCTAATTAAAACCTTCATTTATTGTTCCTTTTGTTTATTGTTGAACTGTTGCCAATATACAGTTCTCCAGGGTCTTCAAGTTATTTTAGCTAGGTGGGAGATTTTAGAAGAACATTATTGTTTCTCATGAACAAAATAGGCAGTGAAATGGGGAATGATATCCTTGGTCCTGCTGGTGTGCTGCTGCTTCACTGGATCACCTTGCCCTCTTTCCCCCACTGCCCGGGGTTTGTTGGACAATGTGTGGTGAATGTGTTGACAACTTGTCTCCAGGAATGATCCTTACCTAAGAATATTAAACTTGTTTTGTTTATTTTGAAGAGCTTTAGGGCTATCAGGTTGAACGTATATAGAGCTGAATGCTTCTAGGTTAGCTGACCTGCTAGAATTCGGGAGTCCCCCCATATCAGAAGCCCTTGGAAGAACCCTAAGGGATGAAGTTGTGCTGTGGGACTCTCATGGCATGCAGTCCATGTTGGAGAAGTAGGTTGTTTGCTCCCAGCATTACTGCGTGTAGATACACAGTTCTGACTTGCCCAGCAATTATTCTTAGGGCTGAAGGTCTGTTAATGGAGGGGAGGAAGGGTTAATGACAGTATTTCTGGGTGCTGCTAACTAAAAGAGATCAAAACTAAAGTTGGCCAAAATTTTATATGCAGCTACAGAATCAAAACATCTCTTAGCAAGGGAGAGAGTTGTTTTACTTAGAAAGCTGTCTTCTTTGCCTGATCTGTATGGTAGAAACTTCTCATTGAGTATCTGCAACATTAGTTTTCCTTCACAGGGAAAGTCTGTGTAGCCATGTTTCTTTTTTGTTTCTCTTTTTCTCTTCTTCTTCCCCCTTTTTTTTTTTTGACAGTGTATCATATGGCTTTTTATTTATTTATTTTTAAAGATTCTATTTGTTTATTTGACAAAAAGAGAATGTGAACATGAGAGAGAGAGAGAGAGAACATGATCAGGGGGAGGGGCAGAGGCAGAGGGAGAAGCAGAGTCCCCTCTGAGCAGGGAGTCAGATGCGGGATTCGATCCCAGGACCCTGAGATCATAACCTGAGCTGAAGGCAGATGCTTAAGCAACTGAGCCACCCAGTCGCCCCTCATACTGAGTATTTAATGCTTAGGTTCCTGGTGCAGTTAACTTACCTACCTTTTTGCACTCTTCTTACCATAATTGTTTCTAATACTTTTTTGGAAGTTGTTGCATTAAAAGTAATAAAAAATAAATGTCTTCATATTCAAGATTTTAGGTGGCAAGCTTCGATCATACTTCACATTAGCCAGTCATACTAGAAGGAAAGGGAAGTCCTGGCTATATTCCTACTGTAAAGTTGTATCTGTCAATGCTTCACTCTATGTAGGTCAGTATAATTAGGGCAGCTCTTAGAGAAGAAGAAATTAAATATATGTAATTAAATACATGTTTACAGATTCTTTCTAGAACTAAGGTACCAGTGTATGTTCCCAATAGTCTGTTCCAATAAGAGCCAAGTGCAACCTTGAAATAGAGATGTAAAGAGTTAGATCTGTGCCATCCATTACAGTAGCCACTGGCCACATGTGGTTACTCAGCACTTAAAATGTAGTTAATCTTAGTTGGCAAGAACTATGAATATAAAATACATACCAGATGTTGAAAACTTACTACAAAAAAGTGAAGTATCTCAATTTTTATATTGATTAATTACCAAAATGATAATATTTTGGATATATTGGATTAAATAAAATATAGTAGTAAAATCATTTTCATATGTTTCTTTTTCTTTAAAATGTGGCTACTAGATAATTTAAAATTATGTATGTGGCTCACATTATATTTCTACTGGACAGTACTGAGCAAGATTGATGTGAGGTAATATTGTAACTAATTGGGTTAAAAGACTTTGGTATTAGGCAGCTCACTTTGTTCTTTATAGCATGGCTGAAATTCATTGTAAATGGAGTCCTATTTTAAGTGTGCCAGGAGATCTTGCTGGTTAAAGAAACCCCATGGTGAGAACTGCCATCTTATGAGTAATCACTCCCTAATATACCTGTTTAATAGGTTTGGATTTTAATAGGGTTTTCCTAAAGCAAAGTTCACCAATTTTATCATTCGCTTTCCAGTGTGACCATTATTTACCTCTGTGTGAAGAGACTCTGACCTTTCCTGAGATGCATGTTTTTGTTTATTTATCTTTCACAGTTGCCCCTTCTTAGAAGGGAAGTGTGGTTTGGGTGAATGTGCTTGGACTCTGAAGGTAGACTGCCTGGGCTCAGCACTAGGATTTGTAGTGACCTTTGGCACATCCACCTCTCTGAGCTAAAGTTTCCTCCTTTGTGGAATGGAACCATAACTTGGAGCTTGCAGGGGAACAAGGCACATTCTGTGACATGATTGCTATCGTGGGCATATGGACTCAATGGAGTGAGGCCCCTGTCACCCCCTTTTGTTTTATAAGCACCTTAGGGCCCAAGTTTCTAGGACCCTGAATCCATATTGCTGACCACTGATTATTTTTCCCAAGGGAAGGCCATTATTATGAGCACTGTGTACCTGTTAGAAGCACTGAGGTACTCATGGCCCTTGTGAAGAAGGTCACACATAAGCTCCTGGCCTGCGTCTTTGTATTTGCCCTTCTCCCTGCCCCAGATGACCCTCCTTCTCCCATCACTTCCTTTCCCCATTGTCTTGTCCAGCCTTCAGTGTCCAGATGAAGTGTCACCTGTTTCATTAAGCCTCTTTGACTCCTTTAGTAAGAACTAACTTACCAGCTTTACGCATTTTACACATTCCTGTGCTTACTGTCAAGTGATTTCAAGCCTAATTTTGGTTTCATGTGCTGAACTGTAAGCATTTTGAAGGCAATGGCTGTGCTTGATACCTGTTTCTCAACTCCCACATATCTCGATCAAAGAATACTTACTGATCAATTGATGAATGAGGACTTGGCTAATAGAAAATTCTCTAATGCAAGAGGAAGTGTTCATGA
>ML110102.1:25158-55711 GCA_003697995.1 Taxidea taxus jeffersonii | reverse complement strand
CTCCCTCTCCCTCTGCCTGCCACTCTGCCTACTTGTCAAATAAATAAAAAATACTGTCAAATAAATAAAAAAATTTTTTTAAAATGAGGATTAAGGAAGGGGTTAGAACAAAAACTGGTGATTATGAAAATAGGGTGGAAATTATGGAAACAGGGCAATTATTGAAATGGAGCAAAAAATAAAATAATTTACCTTCAGATAACTTTATAATCTTTTCGTGTTTCTATTCACTAGTAGCATGAAAGTCATATTTAAATCTTAACTTCCATTAGCAGAAATGTCAGTAAAGTCACTTTGTTTTGCCAAGTAATACGATGACTTCGTTTTCTTTTCTGTCTTTCATATGTGTTGTGTTTCTTAAGGAGAACACCAGAGAAAAAGAACTTCGGAGCATTTTAATTTTTGAACATATTATAAAAATTAGCAAATTAAATTTCATGATTTTTGAACTTTTTTTTTCTTTAATCCTACCCCATTCTTCTGGGCCTACCTGGAATTGGAGGATCCATAAACATTTCACTTACTACACTATGCCAGAAAGCATTTATAACCCATTAGAAAAAAAACACAGTTAACATTTTAACACTTGACTTTTTAGTCTTGTTTTCTAGTTTATGTAATATTTGTAATATATAGATCATATTTTATACAAGTGATATCATACTACTCATACTACTCATTTAAAACCTACTCTTGGGGCACCTGGGTGGCTCAGTGGGTTAAAGCCTCTGCCTTCGGCTCAGGTCATGATCCCGGCATCGGGATGGAGCCTCACATCGGGCTCTCTGCTCGGCGGGGAGCCTGCTTCCTCCTCTCTCTCTGTCTGCCTCTCTGCCTACTTGTGATCTCTGTCAAATAAATAAATAAAATCTTTAAAATAAAAATAAAACCTACTCTTGAATTTCACTGTACAATGAACATTATTCCATATTGTTTATTATTCTTCTGCAATGCAATTTTAAATTACAATAAAGTATATCCTATAAATATGACTATAATTTACTTAAAATCATTGTCCTGTTGTTGGATCTTTAGTTTATTTTCAGTTCTTACTATTATGAACCACAGTGAGATCGACAATGAAAAAGCTTGTAGTTAAACATTAAAGCTATAGGTCTATTTCCTTAAGATAAATAGTCATATGCAGAATTGATGGATCAAAGAATACACATATTTTTCAGGCTTTTGATATATGTGACCAAATTGCTTTTCCGAAAGAGTGTACCAAATGATACTTCCATGAGCAATGTATATGAGTACTCATTTCTGTACCTTCACCAACATTGAATTTTGTAATTTTTCACAATCTTTGGCGAATGACAGAATGGAGAGGAAAAAAAACAGTATCTCATTTTCTAATTATCAGATTTCCTAATTATGCAAATCAATAATGTTCATTATAGAAGAAAAGTTTGTTAAAGATGAAAAAAATAGTCATAATGCCAAGAACAACAGATAACTAGCATTAACACATTCTTTGTATATATAGACATTTTCTGTTATGGTTTTTACTTTTTTTGACATCATGCTTACATTAGATAGATTTTTTTTTTAAGATTTTATTTATTTATTTGACAGGGACAGAGACACAGCAAGAGAGAGAACACAGGCAGGGGGAGTGGGAGAGGGAGAGGGAGAAGTAGCCTCCCGCTGAGCAGGGAGCTCAATGCGGGGCTTGATCCCAGGACCCTGGGATCATGACCTGAGCCAAAGGCAGACACTTAACCACTGAGCCACCCAGGCATCCCAACATTAAAAGATTTTTACCTATGTTTTCTTCCAACAATTTAAAGAGTTTGCTAAATTTTAAAACTTCTAATTGTGGTAAAATATACTAACATAAAACTCTCACCGTAATCATTTTAAAGTATACGGTTTAGTATTGTTAAGTACATTCATTGTTGTACAATCTCCAAAACTTTTTCATCTTGTGAAACTCTGTTGTCTTTGAACAATTCCCCATTTTCCTCTTCCCCAAACTCTTCCAACGACTATTCTACTCTGTGTTTCTATGAATCTGACTACTCTAAGTACCTTATGTAAGTAGGGTCATATAGTACTACTTGTCCTTTGGGGACTGGCTTATTTTACTTCACATATGACCTCCAAGTTCATCCATGTTGTAGCTTGTGTCAGGATTTCTATCCATCTTAAGACCAAGTAATATGCCATTGTATGTATACACCATATTTTGTTTATCCATTCATCGTCAGTGGACACTTAGGTTGATTAACCTTTTAGCTATTTGGAGGAATGCTGCTATGAACATGGGTATACAAGTATCTGTACACATCCCTGCTTCGCTTCCTTTCGGTTTATACCCAGAATTGGACTTCCTGAATCATACAGTATTTCTATATTTAATTTTTTGTGAGGAATTGCCATCCTGTTTTCTGTAGTGGTTGCACCATTTTCTGTTCCAACCAACATTGCACAAGAGTTCCAATTTCTCCACATTCTTACCAACACATTTTTTTGTTTGTTTGTTTCTCGGGGTCTCTCTTTGTTTTTTGTTTTAACAGCATCCTGATGGATGTGAGGTGATGATTTAAATTTCTTTTCTCTCTCCCTCTCTTTCTCTCTCTTGAGTCTGCTTCTTTCTGATTATTAGCTTTATGATTCGGGGCCTTATTTCCACATAAGACTAGAATTACGGCCTCCAGTGAAACCACGCTCATCATCCTCATAGCTTAGCAACCAAACAGAAAAAGAGGTGCTCCCTCTTAGCCCCAACCTGGAAAACATCAGGCAACGACACTTATTGGCATAAACTAAATCATACACTCATGCCTTGGACCAATCACAATGGCCAAGGGGTGCACTGTGATTAACTCTTTTTTAGTTATATGCATATCTTTTTGGGAGATGGGGGTTAGTCTCTGATAGGATAAAACCCCCAGTCAGAGCATAGAAAGGTGCACCATTCCCACAAATGAAGGATGAGATGAGTAGGACAAACATGGCCATTTGAGCTGCGTAGCCAACCTAATGTGTGCTTACTACACGAAGAAGCCTTGATAATTATGTCTGCTACATCAAGAAACCTTGGTAGCTAGAGTTTGAGTTCTTTATTCCCTGCTGTCTTATTTTCCTCCCCTTTTCCACATGAGATCTAAAAGAAAACAGAGTACCTTGATGAATGATTTCCTTTATTCCAAGCTGCCTATCTTCTTTAAGACCCATTGTCTAAAGACAAGGCCTACATTTGATGAGAGGTGTACTCTATTTTAAGAAAGTTTTTAATTAGAAATTGTGTATTCACCTGTAGCATTTCAAAATGCGTGTGTTTATACTTTTTTTTCATGTACATTTCAATTCTACCTTCTCTGAGAAGGTCATTTATTACATACCATCTGTTTCTGTGAACAGAAAGTGCATTTTCTGATGAACAGAGCTTCTTGTAACTAAAAAAATAAGACTCTGATTTTTTATGTATCATGACTTAAAACACCCATGGAAGGAGACAAATCATATGATTTATTAGTAAATGAAATGAAGACCATATTTTCAACAAAAACAAATGCTCAAAGCTGGCCCTATTGCTAATCAACTCTTTTATTACATATTTATTTTGGACATTTCAACCCGGTGTCACCAGAGTTCTGATCTGTGATTAACATGGTATCTTAGCATATGACAGTTACGAAGTTTATGATTTCAATGATCACTTATAATTAAATAAAGAAATAGTATTGGGGGGAAAAAAAGAAATCATATTGATGGGCTCCTGGGTGGCTCAGTGGGTTAAAGCTTCTGCCTTCAGCTCAGTTCATGTTCCCAGGGTCCTAGGATCGAACCCCCGAATTGAGCTCTCTGCTGAGCAGGGAGCCTACTTCCCCCCACCACCCTGCCTGCCTCTCTGCCTACTTGTGATCTCTTGTCTGCCAAATAAATAAATAAAATCTTAAAAAAAAAAAAAAGAAATAGTATTGGTTACTCTACTATTTCTTATCCTAGATTAGTTATGCTAATACTAAAATAAATTGCATTCTACATTTCATTCCAACATCATGATAACATTACCATATACATCCTGAATCTGTATATGTCATGGGGAACGCCATCCTGGCTAAATGCATACAATGTCTTCTCATCAGTTTCCTAACTCACACCACACGGACTAAAATAGCCAAGATCAAACAGTTTCCTAACACACTATGTTGGAAAGGCTTGGGAAAACAGACACTCTCACCCTTTGTAAGCTTAAACTGGTGCAAGCACTTGGAAGAAAGTTTGGTGATATTTATCAAAATTTTAAAAGCATACACCCATAGGCGAGCAATTCCACTTCTGGGAATTTATTTTATAGACTACGTGCATGTTTGTGAATTAATTTATGTATTAAGATATACACTATATTAGCTAAGAATTGTAAACAAATTAAGTAAACTCCTTCGATAGTTAATTTTTTTTTAAAGATTTTATTTATTTATTAGTTAAAGTACCTCATGGCCAGAGGTACTGACCCAGGGAGCTCTGGCTCTCCCTGACCCCTTTCAATTGCCCCATTGCAGGAGAGGTCAGTTCCTTAATCCACATTCAGGACACCAGCTTGCCAAATTTCAGTAGTTGTAAAGCACTACCTAGATTGTGTACCTCATTTTATGAATGAGGAAGCTGTTCTGCAGATCAAGGAGTTGATTTTTCCTAAGATTAATAGCAAATTATGGCAGAGTCAGAAATAAAAGAGAATGGAAATTGAAAATATTTTGGAAGGAGGAAGGTAATTCTTAGGAGGAATTGTGGTATACTGTAAGTTTTGTTATCCACCACTATATTCAGAATGTAATAATAGCTTTATTTTCCTAAAATCTTGGTTTTTATTTTTTTAATTTTTTTTTAAGATTTTATTTATTTATTTGTTAGAGAGAGAGAGCGAGCACAGGCAGACAGAGAGGCAGGCAGAGGCAGAGGGAGGAGCAGGCTCCCTGCCAAGCAAGGAGCCCAATGTGGGACTCGATCCCAGGACGCTGGGATCATGACCTGAGCCGAAGGCAGCCGTTTAACCAACTGAGCCACCCAGGCGTCCCTTTGATAGTTAATTTTATATGTCAGCTTGGCTGGGCCATGGGGCCCAGATATTTGGTCAAACATTGTTCTGGATGTTGTGTGAGGGTGTTTTTGGATGAGATTTTCATTAAATCACTGGACTTTAAGTAAAGCATACTGTCCTCCATAAAGTGGGTGGGCCTCTTTCAATCACTGGAGACCTGAATAGAACCAAACACTGACCTCCCTTGAACAAGAAGGAATTCTATCAGCAGATGGCTTTTGGACTTCAGCTGCAACATTGCCTCTTCCCTAGTCGCCAGGCTTTCAACCCATCATGCAGACTTTGGACTTGCTATCCTCCATAATTGCATGAGCCAATTCCTTAAAATAAATTTCTTTCTGTTTACATATCCACACTATCGGTTCTGTTTCTCTGGAGAACGCTGACTCATTCAAGAATTGATTAAAAAATTATGGTGTGGAATACAGTATTTCTGTAGGCATGAATATGGAACATTAATAACACCCTAGGAGGTATTCTTCAATTTAAAAGCTTCAGTATTGAACTTCAGGGTAATGATACTGTTACATAATTTCTACTATTATATTAGCTTTTTTGTGTATCGAACAGCTCTAGAAAGACACAAGAAACTGGTACCAATGGTTCTGCCACGGAGGAGAATCAGACACTGGTGGCAGGAAAGAGAAAGGTTTATTTTTACTTGATATTCTTTCCTAGCTTTGGGATATTATAAAGTGTTTGCATTAACTATTCAAGAAATGATTGTTTTAACATCTTATTTTAGCTTAAGCCAAATGTGTTTGTCATTATCTATTCTTATGTTGCTTTCGAAAGGGACAAGGGGCAGAAAATAGTGTCTACATCATTTTAAAAATAGAAGTTTTAACTATACAGTGGCTAACTGAACATAATAAAAAAATAAAAATAAAAATAAAAGTTTTACTTAGGGCACCTGAGTGTTTCAGTCCATTAAGCATCTGCCTTCAGCTCAGGTTATGATCCTGGGATCGAGCCCCATATTGGGCTCCCTGCTAGGCGGGAAGCCTGCTTCTCCCTCTCCCACTCCCCCTGTTTGTGTTCCCTCTCTCGCTGTGTCTCTCTCTGTCAAATAAACAAAATCTTTAAATAAATAAAAAATTTTAAAAATAAAAAAATTGAAGTTTTATTCAATCTGAATCTGAATCATATTAGTATGTATTATGACATATAGTAATTTTTATATTCTGCATTTGAAACAGTAGTATAGTCATTTTACTTGGTTAAATTGGTACACGCATTGTCTGTGTTATAAATATATAATAATATAATAAAAATACATGTTTTATGTGAAACTTTCATACTTGTTTAAAGTCTGAGTCATTAAAATGCAAGCAACAGTTAAATTATATGCTTTCACAAACTCGGTGTATTTATTTCATCTCCCTTAATTATTACCATAAAAGCAAGATTTCTTTTAATCCTTTTATCTTAACAATTAATTTAATGCTCAATAGAACTTTTAAATGGTAACTGTAGTTAACAATGTTGTATCATATGTTTGAAAGTTGCTGAGAGTATAGATCTTAAAAGTTTTCACGCACACACACACACACACACACACACACACCCCAATTGTAACCGTGTAAGGTGATGGATGTGTTAACTAACTTTATTGTGGTAATCATTTCACAATCTGTACATATATCGAATCATCATATTGTACACCTTAAACTTACACAATGTTATGTGTCAATTACATCTCAATAAAGCTGGGTGGGGGTAAGAACTTTTAAGATTCTCATCCCAACTCCAGTAATACTTGCTAGAGATAAATGTCACAATGAAATCCATCAAAACATGCTACCAGGGGCGCCTGAGTGGCTCAGTGGGTTAAGCCTCTGCCTCCGGCTGAGATCGTGATCTCAGGGTCCTGGGATCAAGCCCCGCATCGGGCTCTCTGCTAAGCAGGGAGACTGCTTCCCCCACCCCCACTCCCCTCTGCCTGCCTCTCTGCCTACTTGTGATCTCTCTCTCTCTCTCTCTGTCAAATAAATAAAATCTTTAAAAAAAAAAACCAAACATGCTACCATGTTCTTTCCACACACAAATGATACCTGTCATCTCCCCACTGCTGTATTACTGTAATTCAGTCAAGTCAACTGTGGATCATAAAGGCTCTATTTTCAGTCTAATCTATCTTAAACAGTTATTGCACTTAATCTAGTGAGGAATAATCCATTCTGAAGAAGAAATTCTTAATCATCTCTCAGATACCCAAAGCAGCTTGTTCTTTTTAAAAAAAAACCTTCTCCAAAGTATACGTCTAAATACAATTATAATAATCTATGTATTTGAAAGTCATGAATACATAATCAATACAACATAACTACTGTCATTGTAAAAGCCATTTGGGATAAAATATAAGAGATAGCTGTTAGGCTTTTTAAAAAATATATTATTTTAGGGGCGCCTGGGTGGCTCAGTTGGTTAAGCCACTGCCTTCAGCTCAGGTCATGATCCTGGAGTCCCGGGATCGAGTCCCGCATCGGGCTCCCAACTCCACCGGGAGTCTGCTTCTCTCTCTGACCTTCTCCTCGCTCATGCTCTCTCTCACTGTCTCTCTCTCAAATAAATAAATAAAATATTTAAAAATATATATATATTATTTTATTTTATTTATTTTTTTTAGATTTTATTTATTCATTAGTTAGAGAGAGAGCGAGCACAGGCAGACAGAGAGGCAGGCAGAGGCAGAGGGAGAAGCAGGCTCCCTGCCAAGCAAGGAGCCCAATGTGGGACTCGATCCCAGGACGCTGGGATCATGACCTGAGCCGAAGGCAGCCGCTTAACCAACTGAGCCACCCAGGCGTCCCAAAAAATATATTATTTTAAACCACCCAAGGAGAATGAGAGTAATTGAAATATACGAGCCTCCTGCTAATGAGTAAGGCATTGGGTTCCAATAATCTACAATAAACCAGATGATATATATTAAAAAGTTACTGACCTCAAAGCAGTAAATATTCAGCATTCTTTATATAACTGTGTAGCAGTAGTCATTAATACATATATGCCCAGATGAATTCATGTCCCCTTCGAGAACTATTCTGGATAATTTTTTTGTGTCAAAAAAAGAAAATAAGGAACAGGAGAGAGGAGGAAGGAAGATGAAAGGAATAACAGCATTTTATGATTTATCAGGATTTGAGAATCATTATTTCATTTTACATATTGCTGGAGGAAGGAAAAAACAAAACCCAGCAATGGTACTATCCTTGCTAGCTTCTCTTTAAATATTTTTGTTTAGTATCCACTATACTATTGGTTATTGTTCCGTCTTCGAAACGAGATTAATTGCCGTTACTAATGTCAAGAGTGAAAATATCTAATCTTTCTCTGGCTGAGTGGACATTTGCCTATTGCCTACCCAGCATCCACTTCTCTTTCTCCCTTCAGACAGCACCTAGATTTTCTTTGGGGGAAACTAGCCCATACTGTGTGAGCGAGATTTACCTCATTTTGACTGTAGGTGTGGACTTACTGCCATGACAATCAGTGCAACCCCACCCCTTTGCCATTCTGACCAGTTTAGGAAGAGTGATGTACATGTTATTGCTGTATACTAATTTTGTAGCTAAGAACTTACTTTACTGTATTCTTTTACTGTTAATAAGATTTTCTCAGGTTTTCCAAGTATACAATCATATCATCTATAAATTATGATATTGTACATTTTATCTCTTGTTTTTTTTTTAAAGATCTTATTTATTTATTTGACAGAGAGAAAGAGAGAGAGAGGACAAGCAGAGGGAGCAGCAGAGAGAGAGGGAGAAGCAGGCTTCTTGCTGAGCAGGGAGCTCGAATGCGGGATTTGATTCCAAGACCCTGGGATCATGACCTGAGCTAAAGGCAGATGCTTAACCGACAGAGCCAGCTAGGTGCCCCATATCTCTTGTTTTTTTCTAATTGCATTAGCTAATACCTCTTTAAAAATGTTAAATAATGATCAGTATTAAATTTTACACCATCCTTACATTTTTCTTGACTATAGTGAGGAAGTTTGTAGTATTTACCTATCCAGCAAAATGCTAGATTTAGGGTTTAGGTGATTATATCTCATCACGTTAAGGAAATTCTCTTCTAGTCTTATTTTTTTAGGAAGTTTCTCTTCTTCTTTTTTAAAGATTTATTTATTTATTTGACAGACAGAGATCACAAGTAGGCAGAGAGGCAGGCAGAGAGAGAGAGAGAGAGGAGGGAGCAGGCTCCCCGATAAGCAGAGAGCTCAATGTGGGGCTTGATCCCAGGACCCCGGGATCATGACCTGAGCAGAAGGTAGAGGCTTTAACCCACTGAGCCACCCAGGTGCCCCTGGAAGCTTATTTTCTTAAACTGGTAATGCCTTAATGACATATATAAAAGTTATTTTATGATTTTTTGCTTGCATTTATTAATGTAATGAATGACTCTTTTAGATTTTCTAATGTTAAATTATCCTTGCATTTTTTTAATAAACCTTACTAGGTCTGGTATATTATAATCTTATTGCACTACTGAATTCTACTTAACAATTTTTTTAAAGGAATTTTACAGCCAGAGTCATAAGTGAGATTGGTTCATGTGTCTTTTTTAATGTAGTCATTGCATTCATTAAATTTATTTAAGGGGTTTCCTTGCTTTAATGCTCTGAAACATTTTAGACAGCATTAGAGCTATCTGTTTTCCTCTGAATTTTCTATGAAACCTGTGGGCCTGATTTTTTTTATCAAAAGGAGGGAAAAGAGGACTACATTTTTCACTGCATTATTTCACTGTTATTATTTCTGTAGGGAATTTGTCTAATTGAATTACCTGTCTCTTCTGCAGTTAGTCTTGGTAAATTATGTTTACCTGGCTATAGTACACCTAAATAATATCATGAATAAGATAGTCCTTATTGTTAAAATAAGGATTATAGTCTCTTTGCAAATGTCCATTCATTTATGCATCCCTGTTTTCAATGTTCTTCTCATATATTATAAAGTTGTCTCTGACTCTTTTGATTTCTTCTGCATAAGTCAATTCTTTTAATGTCTTATTCTTTGTATTTATGCTTTCTCTGTTATTAAGATTAATTAACAGTTTGTATGATATTGTTACTATGTTTTTATTAAAAATAGCTTTTGCATATATGTATTAGTTTTACTATCTTTTTCAAAATTATTAATTTTTGACTTATCTCTGTCAATCCTTCTCTTTTCTTAAGATTAATTTGTGTTAATTTTCTAGCTTATTAATTGATATATTTTTATTGTTTCTTTTTTGTTAATGGAAGTATTTTACAACTATAAAGTTACCTTTGTGTACTGTCTTACCTGTGTTTCATTGGTTCTGTTTTAGCTTTTCATTGTTTTTATTTCCCATACAGCATCCAAATTTCATTTGATTTCATTAGTACCCAAGAGTTAAGAGAGCTCCCTATTTTCAAATTTCTAGATAATAGTAGTGGTAGAAGTTTATGTAATCTGGTTTTGCTATTAATTTTTCCTCTTACTGCATTTTGATCAGTGTTGTTCAACTTCTTCCTTTCTGCAATTTATTGAGTTTTTCTTTATGGATTAATACAGGCAATTTTTATTAATTTCCTATGGGCACTTGAGGATATATTTTGTTTTAATAATAAGGATTATCTTATGATATTATTTAAGTGTCCTATAATCTTACTCGTTTTTTGTCTTCTTGATCTGTTGTGGACTGAAGTGATGAATTTCCCACCACTAATGTGTTTCCATTTCTTATTGCATCATCTTCTATTTTTGCTTTATAAATGTTAATGATATTTTATTTGATAACAGATATAAATTATTCATTTCCTCCTGTGAACTGTACCCTGGAATGTCATAAAGGGCTCTATTTTTTTAATTTGATAGTTTTTGGCCTGAATCCAGCCTTTTCTAGTATAAGATCACCATTTCTGTTTCTTTTTGTTTGCATTTGCATGATTTACTTTGCCCCATCCTTTTATTTTTATCTTTACTCAACTACTTTGTTTTAGGTAGATCCTTAGATTCAGCGCTGAATTTGCTCTATGATACAATCAAAATGTACTTTTCTTTTAAGATGTGAGTTTAGCACATTTATATTCATTGATTTAACAGCTATATTTGGTCCCAATTTTTTATTTTTTTATTTTTCAATAATCTCTACAACGTGGGGCTCAGCTTTACAACTGTGAGATCGAGAGTCACATGCTGTACTGACTAAGCCAGCCAGGCACCCCTGGTCTAATTTTTTAATGTTATTTTTAATTGCTTTTCATATTTTAAAAAGTCACTAGTAGTCAGTTTCTTGTGATTTTTTCCTTGTGTATTTTTTCTGCTAAATAGGAAGACTTGTATTGTTCTAGTTATTATCTTTATAATACAACTCTATATAATGCCCCAATCCTTTGTTTGTAGGTTTATCTACTATTTTACTATCATAAGCATTGGTTAAATGAATATTTTCTCCTCCACCCCCTATTTCTTCTCTACTACACAATTTTGTATTGTATTTATCCATTGGCTTTGAGCTATTAAAGGTAAGAAAATCAACACATTTATATGCAATTTACTTTTTCTTTGTCTTTCTAACTCTTTTTAGTTTTTCATTTTTGCATCGTCAGGCATATAAGATTTATATTTTGTCCTATTACCCTAATCCCCATACTGTTTTACTCTCAGATAAAAATATTCATTGCTCCCTGACAGTCCTTCCTAGTAGTTTCTTAGGTCATCTTTTGTTTCACCTATGCTTGTCATCTGATAGAATCGTTAGGTAATACTTGAGGGAATGATATGCATGCTCAAAATGTCGTTTTGCTTTTACACTTGAGCAACATTTAGATAGCATCTTTGGATGCGGATTTCCTTTGAAGACCTTTTAGTATTGAATATGGCTACATAGATGTCTAAACCTAGCTTTATATTTTCCTTTTCTTTGAAATTCAACAACTTTAATAGGCTCTGTCTGTTCTGGGGGAGTTTCTCCTTGGATATCTTGAGTCCTTTCATGATATAGGTTCAAGTATTCCTTTATTTTAGGAAAAGTTTCTATAGCTATGTCTGTAAGTAGTATTTCTTTATCTTTGTTTTCCTGACACTTCAGTTATGCAATTGGCTCTCTTTTGTTGCTTTTTGTATCTATCATTGCTTTCTAATCCCTTAGAAATTTTTTAAATTTCCATTTCATTTTGTTTGCTTCCTCATTTCCATGCAATTATGTCCTTTCCTGTGCTTTCAGAAGGACCTATTTGCCCATGTATTTCTTCCCATTTTGCCCTCATTTTCCTGATGGTTACATTTTTTTTTCTTCTACTCTTCCATGTGCTCTATCATCTCATTTCTTCCTGTTGTGTTAACATCTGCTCCACGAGTTCTTGTATCTCTGTTTTATGGCTTTTCCTTATAGAGGAGATTCATTCATTCCATTCTTAAGATTCATGGTAAAATATTTGATCATGATTTTCATCTGCTCTGTGAAAACATTTTTCTGGTAAGTGTGCTTTATGAACCCTTTGTTTCTTCTTTTCTTTGTGTAGCAACTTTGTAAAGATACTGTGCATATTCTGTTTTGATTACTTGTCTCTGAAGCAGCTAAGTTTTTCTATGCTACTATTAATACTTGCAAGAAGGACCAGGACCAGTCACAGGCCAGCTGAAATTTTTTTTATAACCTTGATTTTGTGTAATTTTGTTTAGTCTTTACTTCTCAGCCAATGGTGATAGGCAGTGAATTTTCATGATGCATTTTTTTTTTTTAATCCTGCTCTGCTTCCTATAAATGTAGCTTGTCTCTATGCTTCCTCATTTAGATCCACTTCCCCTGCTTCTCAGAACCAACCCA
Organism: Taxidea taxus jeffersonii; assembly: GCA_003697995.1. NCBI lineage: Eukaryota > Metazoa > Chordata > Mammalia > Carnivora > Mustelidae > Taxidea > Taxidea taxus. The sequence continues at coordinate 42,855 of ML110102.1, read as the reverse complement.
GGTACAGGGTACTCTCAGGGCTAGCATGTGGACCTTGTCCTAATGTTATAAACAAGGGATTTCAATTTTGAAAAAAAGGTGTACCTGTCACCTCTAAGAAACATTCTTTGCTGTCTCTAAGGTTTACATCTATAAACCCTCTTGCCACTTTTGCTAAGTGTGGACCCTGCATGATCTCCCCTGCTTTGGGGTAATCATTCCACTTGTTTTATGGTTTGGGATTTTAGCTGTTTCCTTAGTATAATGAGAAATACAGCTTGTGAGTTTCGTATTTCCTTCCTTCCTCCTTCCTTCTTTCCCTCCCTCCCTCCTTTCTTCTTTTCTTCCTTCTTCCTTCCTTCCTTCCTTCCTTGTTGCTTTTGTATGATTTCCAGTGAGAGAAGAAAGAAATGACAGCTTCAAACTGACATTTTAGACACATATTTACAGTAAAAATAACAGGATTTGATGATTGATTAGATACGAGGAATGAGGTTTCTGGCTTGGGCAACTAAGTGGAATGTGGTATAATTTGCTGAGACAGGAAGTTTGATAGGACAAAAATCATTGAGTTAAGTTTGAAATTCCTGGAAATATTAAATGAAAATGTTAAGTCAGAATTTGGAAAACAATGTCTATAGCTCAGAGAAGTTTGGACTGGAGGTATTACCTAGGAAAGAGAAGCATCTGGGCCCGAGATGAAAGCTTAGAGAACCTGAAGATTTAGAAGTTAGTAAAAGAGAAGCCATGAAGAAATTGAAAGAACTGAGTCAAAATGATAGAAGGAAATCCCTAGAAATCAAGAACGAAGATTGAATTCTTCAAGGAAGAAGTACTGAACTTGTCAAATGCAGCTAAAAGGTCAAGTAAGATGTGCTAGAAAGGTGTGCTTCAGATCTGACCACACTGAGGTTACTAAGAACAACCTGTGTTAATTAATAAGGGCAGTCCTGGAGTGTAGGACATGGTCCATATTGTAGAAGCCTATGGAGAAAATGGGACGCAAAGGAGAGAAATTTACCAATGAAAGGAAATAGAAAAACATACAGCAGCTGGAGAGGTGATCAGATCAAGGAAGGCTTTTTAAAATGGACAACACTAGGGGCACCTGGGTGGCTCAATGGGTTAAAGCCTCTGCCTTTGGCTCGGGTCATGATCCCAGAGTCCTGGGATCGAGCCCTGCATCGGGCTCTCTGCTCCGTAGAGAGCCTGCTTCCTCCTCTCTCTCTGCCTGCCTCTCTGCCTACTTGTGATCTCTGTCTGTCAAATAAATAAATTTAAAAATCTTTAAAATAAAATAAAAAAATAAAATGGACAACCCTAGAGCATGTTTATATATTGTCAAAAATGATCCCAGGAAGAGGGAGTGGTTGATAACTCCAGGAGCAAAGTCCTTGAGGCGGCTAGGGCACTTGGGATTCAAAGCACAGGAGGGACTGGCCCCTGACAGGAGGGGGGAATCAGGGACTGTAGATGGGTAAATGTGGAAAACAAGAAGTTCCTAATGGATGGCTTCTATTTTTTTCAACAAAGAATGAAGCAAGATTATCAGTTGAGAGTTTTGACATAGTATGATGTAGCAGATGTAAGGGTATAGAAGAAAGCATGAAATAGTATTTTTGAGCCCCAAAAGGAAAGCTACAAGGAAAGTGGTATGATGGCTGTATTGCATAAAGGGCACTCTTGAGGACTGAGATTCCAAAGGTATAGTTGAAGCCCATGTATAATTTTCGCCATACACATTTAGCTGCTCAGAGGCAGAACAAGAGAAGGTGGGTAGTTGAGTTCTTACAGGGCTGGAATTTAGCTAATCAGGGAAAGCAACACAGGAATTAGAAATATTTTATTTTAGAATTATAATGGTGGGCCCTGGAATAGAAACTGGGCAAAAAGGGGTGTGAAGAGCAGGAGGGCATTAAGAGATAGTGAGAAAGTGGTGGGATGGACAGAACTGGGAGCTTGTTAATTGTTTTGGCTTTGTTGCAGAGGCATTCTCCATCCTCCATCCTTGGAGAGGCAGGTAGGAATACATTTCTTTTTTTCTCATCTTAATAAAACTCTGCTTATCTCCTTGTGGTATGTAGACTGATGTAAACTGAACTTTGTCTTTTTGCTTCACCATAGGCCAAAGTAGTCTTTTTGCTGAAGTCTACCTAAGATCAAGGGTAGAGGACCAGGAGATAAAATATGCTATGAAACATGTTATGTTACAAGGTGGGAGGAGGCTTCAAAATCGATTGTATGTGTCTGTATGTGTGTGTGCATGTGTATTTGTGTGTATTTCTTGAGTCCATTGTTCAAGAAAGGAAAAAAAAAATACTACCATGCTTCTTACAGTGAATTAAATTCTGGGTCCTTCATCATGACCAGTCTACTTCTGGAATAGATTTGTGTCTGACTTATCCTGCAGCAATAGGTTTAAAAAATGCACAGGAGAGCAAATGGTTAACAGCAGCCAAATTATAGCTATTGATAGCCAGTCCTCAAAAGAATCAATTGCCCAGACAGAAACCTTTGGAAGGGTGAATGAATTAACCAATTCTTACATATCTGAACCATATGATGTAGGGAATCTATAATTAAAGGTAACATAAAATAAATAATTAAAGCTAGGTAGCATTGAATGTAGGTCTATCTGCTTTCTAAGATTTCTTTATATTTTTTTGTCTGCTTTCTTCATAGCTTCAATGGTCATAAAGACATCTCATCTGATCTTTTTGCCATCCTAGAACACACTCTGATGTCATATATCTTTTTTCACTATATACAATTTTACTATGTAATTAAGCACAGTTATATGTAGCCAACTATAAAAGACATGTGTTTGTTTCCTGATATTAATTTACAGTTCTTTCTCACTGAAAAACTTGCTAGATCTCTTAGCCAGATTATAGCTACTAAGACAACACACCCTGTTTTGGTCTAGTCTAATCTCTTTTTCCTGGTTCTCCCAATTTTCTCTTCTTGGTTTCACCTACATTACTCTATGTCAAGCCTCCACTTTTTAACATCAGGATATTTATTTTTATTCTCCATCAGGCACCTTAGAGTTCACTTTAAGCACAGATTTTCTTTCCTATCCATTGATTGTTAAATAGGTGGTTCTTCCTTCCAAAATGCTGATAAGTGCCCTAAAACTGTTACATAGTAAACAAAAGAAGCAGTTTTTATCTTACTCCCGAGTCTGTTTCATGTTCTGCCCAGAATTGTGGTAATAGGAAACATGTGTTAAATTTTATTCCTTTTTAGTGGCAAGAATATCTTCTGGATCAGTGTCGTCCTGCAGAACTTGCCATGGTGACGGCAATGTTCTCTGTGCTGTCCACCAGAGTAGCTGCCAGCCACATGTGGCTGCTGAGCATTGAAATGTGGCTAGTGCAAATGTGGAACTCAATTTTAAACTTTATTTAATTTTACCTGGTATCAATTACAATTTAAATAGCTACACATAAAATAAATAAATAAATAACTACAAGTGGCTAGTAGCTACTCTGTGGATCAGTGCAGTTCTCAACTGTATTCCACTTTAAAGCAGATTCTGATTCATCAGAAAGAAAGAGGACTATTAGATGTTTTTCATAATACTGTTAAATGTCCTCCCTGACTGCAGTAATTCAGTGTATTTGTCTTTCAACTATTTCAAGCCAAGGGCTCACGCGGGCTCACTAATATTATGCTGATGCTTGCACGTTGTTTGTGGTCAATATGTCCGTTGGGGGCTGATAATGGGTGAGTTCCTGGCTCTGTGTTTGGGGAAAGGAGCAAAGTCTCTTTTGAGTTCTTCAGCTATGGAGAGAGTTGATCACTGGAGTTTATCTATCAAACAACGATATCCTTGGGGCGCCTGGGTGGCTCAGTGTTGGCTAAGCCTCTGCCTTCAGCTCAGGTCATGGTCTCAGGGTCTTGGGATCGAGCCCCGCATCGGGCTCTCTACTTGGCAGGGAGCCTGCTTCCCCCTCTCTCTCTGCCTGCCCCTCTCCCTACTTGTGATCTCTCTCTCTCTCTCTGTCAAATAAATAATAAATAAAATCTTTAAAAAAAAAAAAAAAAGGAAAGAAAAGCCAATGATATCCTCACAGTTAATTTCACAAGGGATTTTTCTTTCCATCTGAAAGCGGAGTCTATGTGACAGGTTCCAAAGATATCCATGACCATGCATCTGGGTATTTCGTGCTCGCTCCCAGGACAGAACCACATTATTTCTGGGGAGTTTAGGATGCTGAAATGGTAAGCAGATGTCCCCAGCAAAGAGAGGCAGGGAGCCCTTAGGGAAAAAAAAAACATGTGAGCTCCCTGGGAAATTATAACCTGTGGGTGTTAAAATGCAGTTAAGTAGCTGAGGACCAGAAACCTTATTCTGGAAGCAAGGCCGTATTTAAGTTAATTATTTCCATTTATCTTGCCCTTACTCTTCAGTGGAGGTATTTTGGGAATGTCAGCATGTGCCAGCTCTGTAAATGGAACCAAATGAAAGAATCTTAAGTTTGTGCCAAAATTCCTGGGAGTCAAGTGCAGGTAGGTCAGGGCAATCGGAATGAGAAAACCTAAAGAAAGTGAGTCTTGGAGAGACATATTCAGGACACTTCCCTATATTGACACTTATTTCTGGGCCTCTTCTTTTCTTTTTTTTTTTTTAAAGATTTTATTTATCAGAGAGAGTGAGCACAGTTAGAGTGGCAGGCAGAGGCAGAGGGAGAAGCAGGCTCCCTGCTGAGCAAGGCGCCCCATGTGGGACTCGATCCCAGGACGCTGGGATCATGACCTGAGCCGAAGGCAGCCGCTTAACCAACTGAGCCACCCAGGCGCCCCTGGGCCTCTTCTTTAAGAAAAGCCTGGACGGTATGATATATTGTTTTGCTCATCTACATATATTTAGTCTTCGGACGTCAAAGTCTAACCTCCCTAAACATCTGTTTAGTTTGTGAGTTAGATTTTGGAGGAAAACAAAACAGAAGAAAACAGAGTCTGTATTTTATGAATTACATTTGGCAATCGCCTCTCCATATCGTATATTGAAGAATTTGACTGTGATTCTTTATCAATATCTCCAAATCAATTTATTTATTTATTTTAAAAAGATTTTATTTATTTATTTGACACACAGAGAGAGAGATCACAAGTAGGCAGAGAGGCAGGCAGAGAGGGAGGGAGAAGCAGACTCCCTGCTGAGCAGAGAGCCCATTGTGGGACTTGATCCCAGGACCCTGAGACCATGACCTGAGCCGAAGGCAGAGGCTTAACCCTCTGAGCCACCCAGGTGCCCCTCCAAATCAATTTAAAGCAGTAGTTTTTTTGTTTGTTTTGCAAGTTGAACTATAAAGAGTGCCTTAAATATTTTTACGGTTCTGTAATGACAAAATGGAGTTTAATAATAAAATAGGAAGACGAGCTCTTATAGTTAGTGAGGCATCTGGTTTAAGGAATTTTCTTCCCAGGAAATTCTAAAGCTAAAAAAGAATTCTAAGTGCAAATCAGAACTGTCCTTATGTCAGCTGAGGGAGCCATTGCTCTGGCCCTGGGCTTTTTTTTTTTTTAAGATTTTATTTATTTATTTATTTGATAGAGAGAGATCACAAGTAGGCAGAGAGAGAGGGGGAATGAGCAGAGAGCCCAATGCGGGGCTCGATCCCAGGACCCCGAGACCATGACCAGAGCCAAAGGCAGAGGCTTAACCCACTAAGCCACTCAGGCACCCCTGGCTCTGTCCTTTCAAAGTTGCTTCTGGTCCTCCTCCAGCCATGTATCTCCCCTTTGGGCATGGGATGTGAGGGGCCCCAAGTGGCATGCCCAGCAGAGCCTTGGCTCCTCTTCTGTAGCACACTCAGGACAATCAGGACCCTGTGCCAAAGGGCAACCGTTTGAGGGAAGGCTAAGCAGAGCTTAGATGTAGGGGCTGGATTGTCCTCACGTGTGAGCCCACTATCCTCCCAGGATGCGGCAGAGCTGGAAGTGGGAAGAGGAGAGGGCAGGATGTGGACGGGATATGGGCGGGAGCCAGGGCTGTACTTTGCTGCCCTGCTAAGTCATCTGGTTAGAACTACAAGGGCTTTCAAAATTCTGAATACCTTCCAGGTCATGCCAAAGGTGTCATTGTTAAAATAGGAGAATAGACTGTGGACTCTGAGAAACAAACTGAGGGTTTTGGAGGGGCGGGGGTTGGGGAAATGGGTAAGCCTGGTGGTGGGTACTAAGGAGGGCACGGATTGCATGGAGCATTGGGTGTGGTGCATAAACAATAAATTTTGGATCATTGAAAAAAAATAAAATTAAATTTTAAAAAATAGAATAGACCATGTTTTATGAGATAGTTCATTTGATTTCTAACTTTTGAATATTTATGCCATGGTATGTGGGTCTCCATTTGTATACCTGCCTAGATCTCTAGGGCACTGTGACTTGTCAGGGAGTGGGAAAGCGTTTGAGGCCAAGAACAGTATTCTAGAACTTCCATTAATGTGTGGGACCATGGGCAAGTCACAATCAGTGCCTGTTCCCTCTTACGCTAGATGAATATCTTACCTGCATGTTTCACAAAGTGACCACACAGTAAAATGAGAAAATGAACTTGAAATGTTATATCTAAATAATGCCCACATAGTTCGTGTACCAATAATACCACTGGTGCTTTGGGTATTAGCCAGACACCTGACCCTACTATGTAGCCTTTTTTTGTTATGCTGTATATCAAGCAAGAAATGCTTAGAACTCATGGTACTATGGTACAATACTATGGTACAATCTTTTCTTTTTTAAGACTCTATTTATTTATTTGACAGAGACACAGTGAGAAAGGGAACACAGGCAGGGGGAGTGGGGGAGGGAGAGCAGGATTCCTACTGAGCAGGGAGCCCTGATTCGGGGGCTCGATCCCAGGACCCTGGGATCATGACCTGAGCCAAAGGTAGATGCTCAATGACTGAGCCACCCAGAAGCCCCATTAAGAGATGTATCAACCTAAACATATTTTGATACCAGCTTTGAGAGTGTAAACCAAAGGCAATATAATGCTTTTATGTGCCACTTAACCTAGTGTTTCCTAACCACTCTCAGTACAAAGACTCATAATATTAAAAGCAAACAAACCAAAACTTTGCACTCATTCCTGAGAGTGTCAGTTGAGGAAAGACATAATCAAAACTGACTACGAACTTAGTCATACTTTTAACTAAATTTTACTTTATTAATCTCAACAGCATAGGCTGTATTATGTGTAAGACAGCGGTTTCTGTTTCGGGACCATGCCTTCTGTGTGTAAAGGCTCTCAGGCTGTGCACTGATGCGTCAAGGCTTCTCAGTGCCCGTCAGCAGACAGGTTGGTTTAACATACTTGTTGTTAGGCACAAGTTCATCACCAAAGAAGCGATTCATTGAAATAAGCTACTCGGATATGTATTAATCATCCATGACATACAAGACTTTGGACAAAGAGCCGCCCTCGTGGAGCTTATAGTCAAGTTGAGGGAACAAGGCAAGTGTTAAGACTACTGATAAGAACAGAAGAATATGGGGCACCTGGGTGGCTCAGTGGGTAAAGCCTCTCCCTTCGGCTCAGGTCATGATCCCAGGGTCTTGATGTTGGGCCCGTAATCAAAGGAGCGAAACTGATACAAAGCGAAAGTCAAGCAAAGCTTTATTTTGTGCCAAGCATCGAGAATCAAACTGACCGGCCAGGGCCATCTCTTACAAAAAGGGGACCCCTCCCTGCCTTACAGACTGACTTTTATAGAGCAAAGGCCATGTAGTTGGGCCTGGCCACACACAGGTGGCCAATGAGATTGTAACACACAGAGAAAGCTGCACAGTCAGGCTAGGTCACACATAAGTGACCAATTGAATTACAATTTACCTTAGTAAATATTTGAACTAGCCTATCACCTTGGTCAGAATTGGCGCCCAAAAGGTGGGACCCACACTCCTTGGTAGCTAGGGAGACAGTATGCGTGTCCCACTGATTGGATACCTCCACCTGGCCTGACCCGCCCTTGTATTTGGGCTTTATTACCTGGGACTGATTTCCCGGACTTGCTTTTAAGTCCCCTGGGGTGGGAGGGGGGGGACAGGGTCAGTTTAAGTTTTACTGCATAAACAACAAAATGGCTGTTCAACCAAAATGGAGCCATTTTGGCTAAATAGGCCCTTACATTGACATTGAGTCCCGCATCGGGCTCTCTGCTTAGCAGGGAGCCTGCCTGCCTCTCTGCCTACTTGTGATCTCTGTCTATCAAATAAATAAATAAAATCTTAAAAAAAGAAAGAAAGAAAGAAAGAAAGGAAGAACAACAGACAACAGAATAGAGGAAGCAGTTCTGTGGAGATTAAGGATCGTACTCAAACCTGGCAGGGATTAGGGAAAGTTTTATGAAGATCATGACATTTGTGTTTCATCTCCAAGGCAGGATGAGCTTTTGGAAGGCAGAGATAACCCAAATATTTGTCCAGAACCTCCTGTACAGGACATACTTTATATGTTACTGTGACAGCCCTCACCACAACCTTAGTAAGGTTTGGAAATTTTTTTCAACTCTTTTATAAAGGAAGAATCTAGGGCTTAGACAGAGGTTCAGAAAAGTGTTCAAAGTCAAACAGCAAGAAGAGATTGAGACTGAGTTTATAAGTTCAGCCTTTCTATTATACTTTCCCCAGTTTAATTACCCAAGAGGTTCTGATAATTCCCAGTGCCTTTTTCAGGGTGGAGAGGGCAGATAATTTGCCCCAGCAGTGGCTATAATCTGCTTTTTAAAACACTAGAAGCAAAATAAGTAAATAAAACCAGAAATCAATAAAAAAATTAAAAAACACTAGAAGTTCAGCCTTTCTGACTTTGCTCTTTCCAGTTTATCAGTTTTTCTCAGTTTTCAATTTTCTTACTGCTCTAATGATTTTGGGGGGCCATATCTATTCAACATCTTTGATATTGTTTGTCTAGTATGTTTCTGAATGGATTTCCTTTAAAAAGTATTCCCAGATAATGCATTTTAAAAACAAGTTTTAGAGACACCTGGGTGGCTGCGTGCCTTTGGCTCAGGTCAAGATCCTGGGGTCCTGGGATCTAGTCCTGCATAGGGCTTCCTGCTCAGTGGGAAGCCTGCTTCTCCCTCTCCCTCTACAGCTCTCCTTGCTTGTGCTCTCTTGCTCCCTCTGTCAAATAAATAAATAAAGTCTTTCTAAAAAAACTTTAAGATTTTATTTATTTATTTATTTATGAGAATGAGAGAGAGAGAGAGAGAGAGAGAGCGCACAAGCTCAGGCAGACAGAGAGGCAGGCAGAGGCAGAGGGAGAAGCAGAGGGAGAAGCAGGCTCCCTGCCGAGCAAGGAGCCCGATGTGGGACTCGATCCCAGGACGCCGGGACCATGACCTGAGCCGAAGACAGCTGCTTAACCAACTGAGCCACCCAGGCGTCCCTTAAAAAAACTTTATATCACAACTATATCACAAGCTACAAACAGAAAATAACTCTAAAAATAAATACAGTGAAGACCAACAAATAAAACGTCATTCAATTCTGGAACTATCCTACTAAGATCAAAGGCCCCAAGGCTGGGATGTGCTTGCTTTTTGTTAAAATGGGAGATTTGCAAATGTTAAACAGAGCTATTAAAAAAGTATAAGCACCAAATTAAGCCTTGCTTCTTGAGGTCACCCCCCACCTCCAGAAGAAAAAAAAAAAGAAGAAGAAAAAGGAAGGAAGGGAAAGGAAGGGAAAGAATTATATTCTCACTTGATGAATCAATGTCTTTGAATGCACGTCTGAGAATCAGCTAAATCATCTCACCACACCTTTGGTACATGCCCCATTCTTTGTAGTAGTAGAAGGTTTAGAGGTAAACGTACAGAAATAATCTTTCTAAGGAATCGGAAGAAAGATATCACGTGCTCTAGGCTGGCAGCATCCGCCACTGTGCTAACTATCCTTAGAGAAATCTCAGCTCCCTTAGCTCCTCTGGAAAGTATCTAGGCCTGTGTAAGGACTCACGAAATAACCAGGGTATTTTAAGGTTCTAGTCCCCGCAAAAGGCCTGAGGGCTAAGTATGTTCGGGGTCTGAGTTTGCTTACATGAAAGTCTTGGTTTTCTAATGAAGCCCTGGGATAGGAAGCAGGGAGGTAAGAAGCCCAAAGTGGGTTCCATTTTGCTAATGTCATTCTACAATTTGGAGGGAAATTTCATTTTGAATTTTTGTGCTCTTAAGGGGTTTGTTGTGCGTCTTTCCACACATTCCATTTTTCCATGTGGACAAGTCTTGTGTTTGAGTGTGTCTCTGTGTGTTTCAGAAGAGCCCAAATCATGGAGCACCATTGTGGAGCCACCAGTGTGGCTGGGCAGATAATGGTATTAGCACTTGTCATGGGCACCCTCAGGCTGTAGAATCATTGCCAGTGATCACCATCCCCCAATATCTAGAGGCAGCAGGGCCCTGTGTTTCCTCCCCACAACCTCACCAAGTGAATAGTGTAATAAAAATAAGCCTCAGTCATAACTTATTCACTTAACGGCATGTACAATCCAATCCATCGGAAAATCCAGTTGGCTCAATCTTCAAGGCACATGTTGAATTTGACCACTTCTTACCCTTCCACTCCACCACTTGGCCTTGAGCCACTGTTGCTGCTGACCAGTGTGATGGCACAGCCTCCTCCTTATTTCCACCATTGCCCCTCTAACAGCCTATTTCACGACACAGCAGCCAGATCTTTTATAACACAAGCCAAATCATCTTTCTCCATGACATAGACCTGTGATCCATCTCACTCAGAATAAAATTCAAAGTCCTCACTATGGCTTATAGGTTCTACATGATGTGGCTCCTATTACCTCTCTCTCTTCATTCTCTCTCCTCTCTCTTACCCTCATTCTGGTCCAGGCACTCTGGCCTCCTTGCCCTTCCTGGAACACACCAGGCACTCCCACTCCATGGATTTTGCAGTGTCTGGTCACCCTGACTGGAGTGGAAACGTCCTATTCCCAGACATCTGCCCAACTAACATCCTCACCTCCTTCAAGTCTTTGCTCGACTGCCACCTTCTCAATGAGGTCCCGACTGACCAGTTTATTTAATATTGCAACGTGGCAGCCCACCTCCATTCCTCTTAATGTGCGCAACTTCTACAGTTTCTTGTATGAAGACTTTTATTTTTTAAGATTTTCTTTATTTTGAGAGAGGAAGGGAGCAAGAGGCTGAGCACAAGTAGGGGGAGGGTCAGAAGGAAGGGGAGAGAGAGAATCTCAAGCAGACTCCCTGCAGAGTACGGAGACCCAGGGCTCCACATGGGGCCTCAAGGTAGGCTTGACTTGGGCTCTAGGTGGGGCTTCGTGAGGGGCTCCATGCGGGGCTTGATCACATAACCCTGAGATCATGACCTGAGCCAAAATCGGGAGTCAGACGCTTAGCTGATGGAACCATCCAGGTGTCCCTACATAAGACTTTCTAATGTGCTGTGTAATTTACTTATCTGTTAGGTCTATTATTTCTTGTCTCTCTCTCTCTGCTGGAATGTAGGCTCTGTTTTGCTCAGTCGTATCTCAAGCACCCAGAATAAATGCCTCACACATAGCAGATGCTTAATAAATATTTATTGGATCAAATGAATAAAGAGGCACCAAAAACCCAAAATGCCTGCAACCAATAAGCTCAACAAAACCCCAATTCTTTCTGTCCTTTCAGGGACTCTGATAAGCATGCTGAATGAAAGGTTCTGAAGCGGATGTAGGAGTAGTCTCTGGGTTCCACCAGCAACTCATCTGGGTAGATCATGACAGTGTGGAAGTGAAGGATATAGGACCAAATGGGGTTCGGAACCTGGAGGTTTGGCTTCTGATCTTGCCAGATGCTCTTGGTGGCAATATTCTTGGTTAAAAAAAAGTTTCAACTGCAGCTGTGATTTTTAGGGAGCATTGAGAAATTGGAATGGGGTAGAATATGCACATGTTCAAAGGCAGTGCTAAGAGTGACAAATAGGCTGAAGGTTAAGAGTACAGGAAGGCCGCTCACCCCAGAAGCTACCATTGCACCCTTCCTGCAAGAACTCATTGCCTCAAAGAGTTTGCCTTTTGATTTTCTCACTGTGTTCTCTGGTCTTGTAAAATTGTAAATTTGTCTAAAAAAATCAACTTCACAGAGAGTAAGTTACAAAGGGAAGGCCCATTTTTATGTTCACATTTATAACAAAAGTGGGAAACTCATGTATGATGCTTCCATACCTGGGGGAAGATTCTGGTCAGGATTTTCCATCTGAGATTTCGTTTATGGTTTTCCACCCAAGAAGCCAAAATGATGTCTCAAGAAAGTTTAAAACAAAACAAAACAAAACATGGCTCATTTCATTTTGTGAGGCTAATTCACCAAAGTAGGTTAATTCAGTAATAATAAAAGTATTTTCAAGGCTAAATACTGTCAATGAACAAACGCAAAGGAAAACTATGAATATTTTTGCTGCTCATATGGGACACCACTAGAGTACCTTTTCAGATTCTCTGGGCTTCACATTTCTCCGGGTTCCTGAGCTCCTCACCCTGCCCCAACTGCCTACAAGGTGACTGACCCATTGCAAGCCTCCGTGCACAGGCCAGTCACAAGCTTGAGCCTCTGGCAGACGGGACTCAATCCAGGAAGCAGAAGCACCATAAGTAGGCTGAATAAGGAATTTCCTATGGGAATTAGACGTCTACATTTGTGGAAGGAACTGGGGAAGAAAGAGTCTGGAAAGGGGTTGCCAAGATCAGAGACCAGCCCTCATACAGATGAGGCAGTCCAAGTGTTTGGGGAAATCTGGAAGCTGGGCATATCCAGCCGCTACAGTGGGACCACAAGGAGGGCTGGTGTAGAAGTGCAGAAGTCCATGGAAGGTTGTGGCCTTGGCAGCTGCCACCTCTGGAAGTGTCTGTAAAGAGTGTGTTAGCCCAACTGTGGTCATAGTTATTGGGCAGAGGAGAACGCAGGGCACAGACCACTGAGAACAAACAGGAACCCTCTTGCACGTGGACTTTCGGCTCTTGCCATGTCTACTGAATGACAACTTTGAGAGTATAATTGCTGCTGCTTCGCTTTTGCCTGCCAAGTCTCCAGCAACCTCAGTTTTATCCATCTGGATGCATATAGACCTGGAAAGTAGAAAAGAGGATTCTGGGAAACACAGCTTCCAGCATAACCAAGTTGTCTATAGAATAATTCAGCACAAATCCCATAGTATGGTTACAGAGCGTGGATTTGCTGGTCAGGTAGCTGCCAAAAGAGTCAGATGATTCAGCCTGGAAACTAGGTAGTGAACCACCCGTGGGATGAATTTTGACCAATGGGAAATAGGAGATGGGAGGAGATTGCAGGTAAGTTTCTTCTTTGGTCCTCACTTGGATAGACTGTTCCTGTGCACAGCTTTTTGCAGAGCCTGTCCACAAACACTTTACATGGCCAAGCAACTGGGTCTTTTCAGATTCACGAAGCATAGAGCAGGTTGGGAACATACCATCATCTATTTGCTTCTCATTCTTCCCTGTGACATGTCCTCTTTTCCTTGCTCTTGATGCCCAGGGATTGTATCTTTCAACGAAGCATTAGTATGTCATCCTTCCTAAGAAAGCCCAGCTAAAATAGTACACTATAGAAAAATTGTAATGAAAATGAGGTGTGAGGGCAGCTGGGTGGCTCGGGAGGTTAAGTGTCTGCCTTCGGCTCAGGTCATGATCCCAGAGTGCTGGGATCAAGTCTGGCATGGGGCTTTCTGCTCAGCGGGGAGCCTGCTTCTCCCTCTCCTTCTGTCCCTCCCCTCTCTTGTGCTCTCTCTCTCTCTCAAAAAAGAAATAAATAAAACCTCCAAAAAAAAAAAAAAAAAGGAAGTGGGAGAGTTGTATGAAGTGAATTGATGGTGGGGACTATGATTCATGTGAAGCTCCGTTCATTTGTGAGTAGTAGTATTTTAAGAATATCATTAACTTTCTTCACTGAAAAAGTCCATGAGCAAGTATTACTTTGAGACAAGTAAAAGGAATGAATCAGGAAGCAGAGGTCCTTTTAGCCAACATACAACTTCTGACCTAAACTCTTACCAAGAATATGCACTTAATGAAAGCATTGCTCTTGGGCAACTTCTGAGCCATAACCCAGCCATAGCTCAAGAAAGCACCAAAAGCCTCTTACTCATATTCATGTATCTACACCAGCCTGAGTTTTCAAAATACTGATGCAGAGAGTGGAGAAGCGACCTTGATACACAATGGCGGCTCTCTCTAATCTGTCCGTTTCCCTGGGAGTAGTGCCATCACACCGTATTTGATCATTCATTAATGAGGCAGGTAGAAAACTTTTTCCTGATATTTAAACCAATTTTTAAAATAGTAAAACACACAGAGATACTATGGAATAGAGTGAAAAGTGTACATGGATTTTTGAGATATAACGGGTTGAAGTTGTGGTAGCCGCCCCCCCCCACCCCTAAGTAGTTTATGGTTCTCTGTTCCTGGAAGCAAAAAACTTTGAGAAGTACTTCTTTAGACAAGGACTCTCTTTCATCACCTTTCATTCTTCTGCATGTTTTTGTTATATGGGGATTGACTTTCCCCCTCTTTTAGCTGGCGTGGCTTCAGTGGTTCCTGTCAGTGGAACTCAGATGGATGGAGTGAGAAGGTGGTGGTGGTGAAGGGAGGGTCAGCGCTCCAGTCTTCCCCTGGGGGGACTGTCTTCACGGGGAAGGAATTCCGGTTAAACTGGGATGTGTCAAAGGGTCCAGCAACTAGTATTTTACAACAGGACGGTATGAGAACTGTGAAACCCCAGCACTGAGTTGCCCTAGTGGGTAGCAATGTCTTCAGTTTTTGAAGGCACCCCCCCCCCCCCGCCCCCACCACCCTGGAAGCCTAAGCCAGCCCATGGAGCCCTCCAGCGCTGTTTTTTTTTTTTTTTTTAATATTTCATGTTAGGCTCAATCAGTGTTGTCTGGATTTTCCCCCCTGAAGATGGTGATGACAGAAATGTCTTGAAATACTTTTGACATTTCCTCAGTCATCCATTTACAGGAGAAACGTCTGTACAAATATTTAAATTACCCCGTCCTTGGAACAAATTTGCCTTCATATTAATCTACCCTAGGGTATAGGCTGGAAACGGTCTAAAGGTGGGAGAGTTTAAGGGAGTGGGAAGGATTGTAGTGCGGTGGAGCTTTAAGTAGCGGATCCTTTCTTTCAACGAACCTAAGTGTTTCTCTGGGCCTGGGAAGTTTGGCTCCGAAGTGTCAGGGACCCGGCGGTGGGAGAGTGGGGGGCGGGGCTGGTTGGTGCGGGCAGTCCTGTGTGTTTATTGACCAGCCTGAACGTCCGCCCAAGACGGGCTGGGCAGCGCCTCCCGGGAGGCCGCCGGGCTGCGGTTTCCTTTTGATCCGCTCCCTCACAGCGCTCGGAGCGGCTGCGCTCCAGGCCCCCAGCGCCCGGGCCCTTCCGGGCCAGCGCTGGAGTAGTGTGGCCGGTCCACCTCCGCGGGCCTTGGCGGGCGGGGGCGCCGCTGTGGCTCTTAGGCCCGGAGACGCCCGGTCAGGGTCTCCAGGGTGGTTATCTCTGGACACCAGGGGTTCCCACGGGGGTTGAGCGGGGGGTGAGCCCAGGCGGTGGAACCTCGCGCGTCGGAGGCTCCGCGAACCCGGCCAGAGGCTCTCTCGGCCGCGCGGTGAAGGGTGCCAGCGGGGCCGGGCGCGCAGCGGGAGCGTTCGCCGCCCGCGGTGCCCTGGCCTGGGCTGCCCGCGGGAGCCGGGGGCGGGGAGCCGGGAGCGCCGCCCAGCCAGCGCGCCCCGCCCGTGGGAGAGGAGGGGCTGCGGCGCGGTGGACCACTGGAGGCGCAGCACCGCCGCCGCCGCCGCTGTCGGTGCTGGAGTCCGCGGCTCCGCGCAGGCGGCGCCCGCGCCTCCGCTCCCTGGCCAGCCCGCGCGCCCGTCTGCCCGCCCGCCCGCCCGCCAGGGCCGCCTCCCGCCGCTGCCGCCGCTGCAGCCGCAGAATCGGCGCCGCCGCTGCTCGCCTTCCAGGTAGGTGTCCTAGCGCAGAGGGGACCCCGGGAGCTGACACCACGGTAACCCGCACCGCGGCCCGGGGGCATTGTGCGCGTCCGGAGGGCCGGTGGGACGCGCGGGTGGGCAGCCGGGCTTTGGGCCCTGGAGGCGTCGCCGCCCCCTGGGGGTTCCCTTGGCGGGTGAGCCCCGGCGGCGGCGGCGATGCCTGTCCCGCCCCATGGCCAAGGTGGGAGGGGGCGTCTGGGTCAAGGTCCCCCTCTCGCCACCCTCCCTTCCCCCTCGTTGTTGGGGAATTCCGGCCTCCTGGCTAGCGCGCCCGCATTCCTCCGCGCAGCCTGGCACCCCGGCTCGGCCAGGCTGCCGGGGATTGAAGCTGGGGCCGGGAGAAGGACTGATGTAATTGTCAGCAGAGAACCGAACCCGCGCGGCGAGAGCGCCGGTGCCCGCTCCCGCTCCAGCTAACGCCTACGCCGCACCTCCCAGCGAATCCGGGGAGCCGAGAGGAGCGTCTGGGGAAGTTGTGCATTGGGTTTTATTGTGCGCGTGCACTGCGGACTGCCCTCGCGGGCCACCCCAGTCCCCCGGCTGCTGGCTCCCCTGCAGCCTTCCCTGCAGCTTTGGTCCACACCTCCAGCCAGGGCCGAGTCTGCCTTCCCTGGTTCAGACCCGGACAGCGTTTGCATTGCAGTCAGGACTTCCCCTGCAACGAGCCCGGAGCTGCCCGCAAATCGTGTCGCCGGGGATGTTGGGGGGAGGAGGGGAAAGGAGACCTGGGGAGGAAGCCAGGAAGAAGTAATGACACCAGCAGATTTTTTTTTTTTTCTTTAAAGCTTTTACTGTTGTGGGCACATCTGCATGACACCTTTGGAGCTGTTTTTGAAAGTTATGACTAGATACTGATTTTGTGGCAATTCTATGATATTCCTAATAGTAGCTTAAACATAGAGACCCAAAGCTGGGGAAAGCATTACATAATGGACATGAAGCAAATGACAGGAAACTAAGTGAACCCACTGGGTTGCCAGCCTATTTCTTTCTCTCAGATGCAAAGTCCTATAGGTTTTTTTTTCTTTATACCAATTTACTTTTTTAAGTAATTGAATTAGTTTTAGCAAATTGTATGCTATATTCACTCATGATTTTTTTTCCTAAATAAGAAAACAATTTTTCCTTGACATCTTTTCTTAAATTAGAAAAAAAAATTGCATGCTAGCGGATAGTTGTATATCACGGGGCTGATTCGTATAGTCTTCCGTCAAAGGTAAAATTTTAAAATATCCCGTGTTAATATCATTAACTTTGTTTCCCTCTTGGTTGTGTTTTTTCCTCCCTCCTCCACCCCCGTTTGCTTTTTGGAAGCATTTCTACAGTTTGAGGTACTGCAAGCTCACAATGTTGATAATCCTACTCAATGCTACAGCATTGCAGATACAAAGACTAATAATAAATGAAACAGAAGACCTCACAGTAACTCAGAGTGAGCAGAGTTCCCAAGGTCGAAGGGAAGCTGCAGTGTAACTCGCTATATCACCTATAGAGAATATGCCTTGTCCTCATTGAGTTATAAGGACGGTCCTGATTGGTGGAATATTATTCCTATTATTCTTTTACCCCTGAATTTCTTATGTTTCCCCTTAAAATTTTTTTTTCTCAATGTGGAAACAAAATATTTCCATTAAAATCTTTGCTTTTAGAAAACCTAAAAATCCCGTTTTTGTTGATTTTTTTTTT